>PVJA010028199.1:0-27835 GCA_004027025.1 Myocastor coypus
TTTGTGTTTTTTTTTTTTTTTTTTTTTTTTTTTTTTTTTTTTTTTTTTTGTCTTTTTGAGACAAGGTCTCATTGTGCAGTTTAGGCTGGCCTTGAGCTCACTTTTGTAGCCCAGGCTGGTCTCGAACTCGCACTGATCCTCCTGCCTCAGCCTCCCGAGTGCTGGGATTACAGGCATGCGCCACCACACCCGGCTTCATAGTTTTGTTTTGGTTTGGGGTTTTTTTTGTTGGTACTAGGGATCAAACTCAGGACCTTGCACATAACAAGGAAGCACTTATTCCACTGAGCTATCTCCCCAGGCCTCCAAAGTTCACAAGGCCTTTTTTTTTTTTTTTTTTTTTTGGCTGGTTCAGGCTGCCTTATGGGCAGATCTGGGACAGCATGTGGAGCTGGGGATCAAACCATGGTCCCCTGTGCCTGACTGGATTTGCCCAAGCAGGCGCTTAAACAACTGAGCTAACTGGCAAGCCCCACGTAATCTTGAGGTTCGTCCATATAATATGTATCAGAGCCTCATTCCTTTTTATGACTGAGTAATATTCCCCCCACAAAGGATCACCTTGTCTACATCTGTTTACGCCTAGTGGACATTTACTCGCTTTCATTTCTGGGCTGCTGTGAACAGCACCGCCATGAGCACATGAATCCCAGGACTTGCCTGAATGTCTATTTTTGCTTCTCTGGGGCAGAATGCTCAGGGTAGAATTACTGCCTACTAGGGCAGTTCTGGGCTCAGCTTTCTGGGGAGCTGTCAGACATTTCCCTTCCTCCTTATCATTCATCCATCCTCCCCGCTGAAATGTCAGCTCCCGGGAGACCAGGATGCTGTTTTGTTTCTGGCTGCCGCACTGCCTGACAGCAGCAGGCACACGTTAGATAAACACATAGTGCGCCAGTGAATCACCGCAGACTCGCAGGGCTGCTGGGTGGTCTCAGCATCCGTGTCCATGAAATGGGAATTAAGGAATGGAACCCAACACTCGGTAAGAATTAGTCACCCTGGGCTGGGGGTGGAGCTCGGGGTGAGTGCTTGCCTAGCATATGCAAGGCCCCAGGTTCTGGCCCCAGCACCAGAAAGAAAAAAAGGGAGAAAAATAAATAAATAAAAGAATTAGTCACCCTTCCTAAAAAGACACTGAGCCAGGAAGTTGGCCGTCCACCACGGGCAAGTTTTGTTGCTGGTCCCATACACCTTCCTTCTGGCCCCTTGCCTCGCTGTCCCTGCTGCTCAGGCTTGGGACCTAGGTGCTGAGATCAAGGCCAGGGAAGGTGAGAGACACCCACGCAGCAAGGGCTCTGGGCTGCTTGGGAGCCGGGTTACATGGGATGCCTGGTGAGAGTTGGTTCTTGGGTGCCCCTGCCTTATTCTGGGTGCTGGGAACCCACCCACGTCAGGTGGGTACAGAAGTGCTCTTCCAGGTGAGCCAACCTGTGTTAGCCTGTTTTGTATTACTATATTGAAATGCCAGGGTGTGAAGTTCACAACTCAGAAAAGAGGTTAGTGCGAGCTGAGATTCAAAAGTATGGCATGGGAGCCGGGCGTGGTGGCTCATGCCTGTTATCCCAGCACTCAGGAGGTTGAGGCAGGAAGATTGGTGTGAGTTGGAGACCAGCCTGGGCTACAAAAGTGATCTCAAGGCCAGCCTCAACTGCATAGCGAGACCCTGTCTCAAAAAGACAAAAAAAAAAAAAAAGCGTGGGATGAGGATGGACCACCCGACCGAAAGTCAGAGTGGGAGGGGGCAGACCGCCCACCTTCCAATAGGCCCCGCCTCTTAAAGGTCCCCTCACTTCTCCACAGTCTATGGGGAACTTCATAAAATACCGTCTCAAAATAAAAAATAAAACATCTGGATTGTAGCTCAGGGTGGAAGCCCTGGGTTCAATTTCCAATAAAATAAAGACACAAATGAATAAGTTTTTGCAATGAGATTAAGATTTCCATTCCCAGAAAAGATCATGCAGGGCTGGGGTTGGTCCCACAACTCAGATCTCACAACTCATGACAAAAGTCTTTTATAAGAGGCAGAAGAAGCCGGGCGTGGTGGCGCACGCCTGTAATCCCAGCACTCGGAGGCCGAGGCAGGAGGATCGATGTGAGTTCTAGACCAGCCTGGGCTACAAAAGTGAGCTCAAGGCCAGCCTCAACTGCATAGTGAGACCCTGTCTCAAAAAGACAAAAAAAAAAGAGAGACAGAAGACCGCAAGGCTGGGGATAAACTCACAAGAAGATAGAGGAAGAGATCATAGGACGTAGCTACAAGCCAAGGAAACCAGAGCCGCTAGGAGCTGGCCCCGAGGCAGGACAGCTGGGGCCTTGGCAGTGGCCAGGCCTGGCTGTTTCCTTTCCTTTTTCTTTTGTTAGTACTGAGTGTCGAACTCATGTGGGGATTCTACCATAGGGCTATATTCACAGTATTCACAGGGTGTTTTTTTGTTTGTTTGTTTGTTTGTTTGTTTGTTTTTCAGGACCAGGGTTCAAACTCATGCCTTTGCTCTTGCCAGGCAGTCACTTGTGCCATGGAGCTACCTTCCCAGCCCCTTTTTTGGTTTTGCTTTAAAGCACAGTCTTGCTATGTGGCCTAGGCAGGACTTAAACTTGCTAATGGTCTTGCCTCAGCCTCACACAATTTGTGGATTACAGATGTGTGCCACTAAACCATGGTTTTCTTTCTTTCTTTCTTTCTTTTTTTCTTTCTTTCTTTCTACTGGGGATTAAACTCAGGCCCTTGTGCTTGCTAGGCAAGTGCTTGTTTTACTAAGCTATCTCCCCAGCCCCAATTTCTTTTTTGGCAGGACCAGGGTTCAAACTCACAACCTTGCACTTGCCCAACAGGGATTTCTGCCATGGAGCTATCTCCCTAGCCCTTTAATGTCTTTTTTTTTTTAAGCTACTTTTTTTTTTTTAATATTTCAGGGAAGGGTCTACAGGGTGTTCAGGGTCTCACTACTAGATTGGACTCATAGCGATCTGCCTGTTTACAGCCTCCCAAGAGCTGGTGGGATTACAGGCATGCGCCACTAGGCCCAGTCTCAGTTGCCCTTTCAGCACACCCTGGGGGTGGCAGGCCCTGGAATGGAGCCCCCAGCCCCTTTGCCGGCTTGCAGGTGCTTTCATCTGCTGAGCTATTTGGCCGGCCCTAAAGCTGCTGAGAGTAGAACCGAGGGCCTCACGCGTGCTAGTCAACTGGCGGGCCCCTGAGCTACCCTCTCAGCCATTGTTATATTTTCAGATAGGATCTTGCTAACTTGTCCGGGTTGGCCTTCAAGTTGCGGTCCTTGTGCCTCAGCCTCCCAGGAGCTGCGCGGGCTGCATCTGCTCAGCAGCCCACGACTAGGGTGTTGATGTTTTCTGCAGGGCAGGGGACGAAGCCCAGATTCCTGTTGGCTGGGCAAACACTCTGCCAGGGAGCTCCAGCCCCAGCCCTACCGACACCTTGAATTTGGACTTCTGGCCTCTAGGAGAGTAAGAATCAATCTGGCTGTTTCATTTTCCTTTTTTGTTGTTGTTGTTCAGACAGTGTCTTCCCAAGCCCTTCCAGACATCCAGCCTCACCACAAGATCCTTGTGCCTCCGCCGCCTGAGCACCTGGGGAGGCCCCTGTGCGCTGCTGTACCTGTCCTTACTTTCTGCTGCGCTCTTCCACCCCGCGTGTCATCACTTTGCTATGGCAGCCACGGGACACACACGCACCCCAGACACGAAGAAAAAAAGATGGCGGGACCTCTCCCAAGCCCCCCCCCACTTCAGGCTCCACCCCCTCCCCTTCCCCCTCCCCTCCCCCTCTTCCTCCTTCCAGACACCTCCCTGATGCTCAACCGAGTCGCTGCTGCTCCTCTGCCTGCACCTTGTCCCCACTCCTGGCAGCATCTGTGTCCAAGCTGGGGCCTTGCTGGGATCCGAAGCATCCACATCTGGCATTGGTCCACAGCTGACGAGTGAACGAATCAATGAAGCGGCGAATGGCCGTTTTCCGGGTGGAGTCTGCTGTGGCTTAGTCGCCTGCAGACCCGCGACATCGCGGGCCTCCCTGTGTCCTCCCAGAACCTACCCTCTTCTCCCTACCTCAGGCTCCCTGGCTTGTGGCACGTTACAGAAAGAGCAGAAAGATCGAGCCAGACGTGGCAGCACAAGCCTGGGACTCCGCTACTCTCCTGAGGGTGAGACAGAGGGATAGCTGTGAGTTCAAAGCGAGCCTGAGCTACCCAGTGAGTTTAAAGCCAGCCCAGGCTGCATAGTGAAAAACCCTGACTCCAGAAAACAAAATAAAACTCAAAAAGAAAGAAACGAGGGGGGCTGGGGAGATAGCTCCATGGCACAAGTGCCTGCTTGGCAAGTGCAAGGTTGTGAGTTTGAACCCCCCGTCCCGCAAAAACAAAGAAAGAAAGAAAGAAAGAGGAAAGAAAAGAAAAGAAAAAGCAAGAGGGGTCCGGCAGGATGGCTCAGTGGTCTAAAGTGCCTGCTTAGGAAAGCTTAGGCAGCTGCAGGGACAGTGGTTCGATCCCCGGCACCACATGCTGCACCAGCCCTGACCTCGGGGTGGGCTGAGCCGGCCATAAAAATGAGTGAATAAACAAACAAAGGTTCTGAAACAAGAATAAAAAATAATAATAATAAATAAAATAAAAATTAAAAAAAAAAAAAAAGAAAGGCTGGCAGTATAGCTCAGCAGATTAAGCGCTTGCTTAGGGAAGCACAGGGGCCTCGGTTCAGTTCCTGGCCCCACCTGCTATGCCAGCCCCATTCTCCAGCATGCTGAGCCGGTGCTGGAGTCCAGGCGTGGTGACACATGCCTGTAATCTCAGCACTTGGGAGGCAGAAGCAGGAGGATCACTATGAGTCAGTAGTGGAGGGGAGGGCAGGAAAAGAAAGAAAGAAAGAAACGGAGGCCAGGAGGAAGGGAATCAGGAAAGAAGGAAGAGGTGGGCCTAGGCCGTAGCTCACTGGCATCTGCAACGAGGGGACGCAGCCCAAGGGACCCTCAGCAGAGCTTTACTATCCTTCCTGGACTTCTGGTCCTAGGAATGATGAGCCAGGAAGCCTCTTTCTTCCCAAAGTGTGTGTGCCTGGGGTAGACTGTGAGGGCCCCCAGAAGAGATGGACACAAACAGACACTCACTACCCAGAGTGGCCACGCCCCAGGGAGGAGCCACCAGGACCGGCCCCACTCCTTCGGCACTGCTGGGACAGAACCAGGGCTTCCCACATGCGGAACACATGCCACAGGCACCCGTGCCATGCCCCTTCGCTGATGGCCACATGGCAGTGGCTCTGGGCCTGCTTGTCATGCTCGGCTGGTGGCAGTGTCAATTGGTGCAACCACTGGAGGACGCCCGTTGGCCATCTGTGCCCGAGGCTCTGCACTCCCAACTGCACACAAGCACAGATGGAAAATACCCAGGAGATAAATCGTGTCTGCACCCAACACCCAGAGCCTTCTCTTCTTGTCATGAGCCCCTAAATAACACCAAGTGACAGCTCTCTCCACAGCACGCAGGAGATGACTTAACATCTCTGAGGGGACCCGGGGCCACGACTCCATGGCCTAGCCCTTGGCTAATTCACGTGGGTCCCTGCGTTCCATCCCTGACACTGCAAAAACTAAGGCGGCCAGGAGTGGGCGGTGAGCTGTGCCTGGGACGGCAGCACCCTGGCAGGCCACAGCCAGACCATCATCCTAAGCAGGCCCACTCCGCTTGGGCAACTGAGCAATGTAGTGAGGTCTTATTTCGCAGTAAAAAATTAAAAATGGGCTGGAGGTCAGGCATGGTGGCCCATATTTGTCATCTAGCATTTAAGAGGCTGAGGCAGGAAGACTGCTACATGTTTGAGGCCAGCCTGGATTACACAGGGAGAGCCCATCTCAAAAATAAAAATATTTGAGGATGTAGTTCAGTGATAGAGATCTTCCCTTGCATGTACAAGACCCTGGGTTTGATGCCTAGTACCACAAAAATCAATCAGTCAACCAAACAAACAGGGCGGGGGATGTAGCTCAGTGGCATAAGAACCTGCCCTGAAAGCTCAAGGTCCTAAGTTCGATCCCCAGTAGAGCTCAGAGCTGGGGCCACTACTGGAGCATGTCTGAGAGAGGACATAAGGAGCTTCCAGAAAATGGAGTGCTGGGCTCCTGCTAGGGTGACGCCAGACAAAATCCCTTCGCTCCTGTCCCAGAATGTTCTGTAACGTACATTATAACAGGAAGGCTACATTTCAGACACACACACCGATGAGTGACCAACGCTCTTCCATGTGGTAATGACTGCCATGAAGAAAACAGGCTGCAAAATGGGAGAGAGAGTGACTCGATTTAGCAAGAAGACCAAGGAGAACCGCCCTGAGGAGGTGATGACCCCACAGAGTGTAAGCTAAAGTCAGAATGTTCTAGAACATTCTGGGGGGCTGAGGAGATAGCTCAGTAGAGTAAGGCCTTGGCTGGCAAATGCAAGGACCCGAGTTCAAGCCCCAGTTCGCAAAAAAAAAAAAAAAGTTTATTTCAAGGCCAGGGAGATAGCACAGAAGCACAAGTGCCTGCCTGCCTGGCAAGTGTAAGGTCCTGAGTTCGATGTCCGGTTCCAGCAGGAAAAAAAAAAAAAAAGTTTATTTCAAAGATAACAAAAGCCAGACAGTGGCACACACTTGTAATCCTAGCACTTGGGAGGCTGAGACAGAAGGATCAGTGCGAGTTCAAGACCAGCCTGAGCTACAGGTGAGCTGAAGGTTAGCCTGAACTACATAGAGAGACCCTCTCTCAAAAAGACAAAAAAATAGGGGGCCAGGGAGATATCTCAGGGGCACAAGTGCCTGCCTGGAAAATGCAAGGTCCTGAGTTTGATCCCCAGTTCTTTTTTTTTTTTGCGGGACTGGGGTTCAAACTCACGACCTTGCACTTGCCAGGCAGGCACTTGTGCCTCGGAGCTATCTCCCCAGCCCCTTGATCCCCAGTTCTAAAAAAAAAGAGATAACAAAAACAAGAATGATATAGAACATTCTGGACCTTTTTTGAACCTTATGGGAAGGTCCAGAATGTTCCAAAATATGCCAGGTGGACACAGTGTGGAAGGCCCTAGCCCATTGCCAGAGGGGGCGCAAGAGACAGAGATGAGGCCTCCTTGACTCTAGAAAACTGGGCCAGGCAGAGCGAGGACGGGTGCTGACAAAGATGCATTGCGAGCAGCCCCCTCAGTGTGTGGGACGCAGCTGTGACGAGATGCCGAGAGTGTCGCATCTGGCCGTGGCACCATTTATTAAACCTCTCATCACACAAGCAAAGAAGCAACCACTTAACTGTCAACATGATATACGCTTCAGTTGGGGCATTGTGACTTAGAGGGATCTGGGCTGAGCCGAGAGGTGCCAGAAGTAGAGGAGAGCTGAATCGAGGGCCGGGAGGGGCACACAGGAAACAGCCACTGGGCACAGCCCCTGTGGGGACCCCAGCAGGGACACGGGCAGCCCTAGGAGGGGGCCCGGCTTGAGTCCCAGCCCCACGAAGCAACAAGCCCCCTTCTCGTCCTCCCCTGGGAGTTTCCAGGATCCCTTAGGCTTTTCACAGATGCTGGGGCCTTCTCGCTCCCTCCCCTCCACAGCGCTTCCCGCCTCCAGGCCTATCCCCATCCTCATCACCAGGGAATGCGGATGGCCTGTTGCCATGGCAACCCTGCACTGCTGGACACACGGGTGTGTCTGCCGGTTGCCATGACACAAACCAGCCACCCACCAGTACGGGCAGATCTTCATGGGATGCAGGCACAAGATGGAGGAGCGGGCAGAGCCTAGAGGACAGAGGCCCTGGAGGGACTGCTGGGCCAGGCTTCCAGGGTCTGCATGGGTGAGTGCTGCCCTCGAGGCCAAGGTAAGGCCAGCCCTGCATCTGCACATCCCCAGGAGGGTGCGGAAAGGACAGCTCAGGGAGGACCTACAATGGTCTCTGAGCTAGGCATGGTGGGGCTCGCCTGTTCTCCCAGCACTTGGGAAGCTGAAGCAGGGGGATCTCCACAAATATGAGGCCAGCCTGGCTACAAACGAAGACCCTGCCTCGTGCAAAACAAAACAGTCAATGCTCTAGACACGTGGAACAAAACAAGCAGAAAAAACAGCCATGCAAGCTGGGCTCGGTGGCACACATCTGTCATTCCAGCAGCCTGGAGGCTGAAACATGACAATCACTAGGATCTGGGGCCCAGCCTGGACTACATAGTGAGACTCTGTCTCAGAAAAACAAAAACAGGCTGGGAGAGACAGCTCAGGAGTCTAAGGACCTGCCTGGCAAGTGAAGGACCCGGTTTGGATCCCCGGTACCTCATGCCATGCTGGCCCTAGCTGAGACAGGAGGATCACTATGAATCCAAGCTGCGTGGTGAGACCCCGTACCAAATATAAAAGCAAATAGGCTTTTTTAATTAAAAAAATGAAAACAGGGCGAAGGATTTTGGCTCAGCAGCATTAAGTGCCTGCCTGACAAGTACAAAGTCCTGAGTTCAATCCCCAGTGACACACACACACACACACACATTCACACTTTTTTTTTAAAGGCCAACATTAAAACAAATCCTTGGCGCCGGGTGTGGTGGCTCACGTCTGTAATCCCAGCACTTGGGAGGCTGAGGCAGGAGGATCGCTGCGAGTTCGAGAACAGCCTGGGCTACAAAAGTGAGCTCAAAGCCAGCCTCAACTGCATAGTGAGACCCTGTCTCAAAAAGCCAAAAAAAAAAAAATAAAAAATAAATAAATAAATAAATAAATAAATAAATAAAAATAAAACAAATCCTTGGGGCTGGGGAGACAGCTCCGTGGCACAAGCGTCTGCCTGCCAAGTGCAAGGTTGTGAGTTTGAACCATGGTCCCGCACACAAAAAAAGAACCAGGTAAGAATGGCAGGAAAAGCCGGGCGTGGTGGCGCACGCCTGTAATCCTAGCACTCGGGAGGCTGAGGCAGGAGGATTGGTGAGAGTTCGAGACCAGCCTGGGCTACAAAAGTGAGCTCAGGACCAGCCTCAACTGCATAGCGAGACCCTGTCTCAAAAAGACAAAAAAAAAAAAAAAAAGAATGGCAGGAAAGGAAGAGAGAAGGTGGACAGAGATGTGGGCACACAACAGAGCCTGCGGAGTCACGGGCAGCTGGCCTTCTTCCACTGACGCCAAGCCCTTTCAGGAATGGCCTCGGCAGAAGCTCTCAAGCGCAAAGGCCCTGGGGTCAGCAGGAACCTGCCAGGCCAGCGTTTGAGGGCCAGTAGCACCAGGCTGGGCCACAGAGACGGGACCCCTGGTGGAGCAGACCACGGGGCGGGTCGGTGAGGCCTCGCCAGGCCATTTGGATGTTTTGAGTTCCTCTCAGCCACAGCAGACCCTGGAAGTCAGTGAGGTCTGGACAGGATCTGCTTTACACCAGATAGACCCAACAGGGGCGGCAGAGGGGCCAGGGAGCCTGGAGTAGGTGCAGGGGCCTCAGCGGTTGCCATGGAAACGAGGCCTGCGTAGGTGGGAGGCTGGCTGAAGCCTAGGACGACGGGTTTCGTGGATGGCATCTGCTGAAGCACCCATCAGGATGCATCAAGACGGGCGCTAGGGAGGCCAGAGCCGCCAAATGAGGCCCAGGGACGGCAGGCAGAGGGGGAAGGACCACGATCCCCTTGGCCCTGGGCTGGCGGCTTACACTAGTGGTGGGGCTGGGACTGAGGTGTTCTACCACCGTGCTGCCCCCCAGCTGTTTTTGTTCAGAGACATAGTTCCCCTAAACTGCTAGACTGGGATTCAGCTTGAGATCAGCCTGCTTCAGCCTCCCGGCTAGCTAGAATAGCAGGCAGGTACCACGGGTATCTGGCAGTAGCCATTGAAATACCACAGACATAACTAACAAACGACCATGAAATGAAAGCAGCTGAGGGTGCTGGTGGCTCGTGCCTGTCCTCACCCTCGAGAACCTCAGACAGATGGACGCGAGTTAAAAGCCAGCCTGGGCTTCAGAGCAAGACCTCATCTCAAAAACCGAAAGATCACATAATGAACAAAACAGCAGATGTGTAGACAGTCATCCTGGCAACTTCGTGGGCTCCCGGATTCCCCGCCCCCAGACACCAAGATTAAGACGCATGAGTCTTTTCTGGGTGTCGTGTCACAAGCCTATACTAATCCCACCATTTGGGAGTTTGTGGTCAGCCTGGACTCCCAAATGAATTCAAGACCAGGCTGAACTGCATAGTGAAACCTGGTCTCAAAAAGACAAAAAAAGCGCAAGTCCCTTTTGCTACAGAACCTAGGGGTTGTGGCCCACAGCTGTGATCCCAGCACCCAGGAACCTGGGGCTGGAAGATTCGAATGTAAGGCCAACCTGGGCTATTTAGAGGCTGTCTCAAAATTAAAGTGGTGAGATGGGCCGGCCAGATGGTACAGTGGTCTAAAACGCCTGCTTAGGAAAGTTTTGATCAACTGCAGGGACCAGGGTTTGATCCCTGGCACACATGCTGCACCACCCCCAACCCCAGGGCAGGCTGAGCCGGCTATATAATTAATTAATTAGGGAAATAAAAGGGGGCGCAGGGGTGTAGCTCAGCAGTAGCTCCCTTGCCTATCATAAGTGACATTCTGGGGTCCCTTTCTGGCAGCCCAGGCCATAGTCTTTATCCTCCAATAAACTATCCCCTCCCTTTTTTCATTTTCTTTTTTCGTTCTTTTTCTTTCTTTTTTTGTACTGGGCATCAAACTAAAGACCTTGCACTTGCTGGGCAGGCCTCCGTGCTGCTGACCCATCTTCTCAGCCATTAAACCCCTTCTGGTTCTGGTGGCAGGAGTCCTTTCTGTCACTCACTGGCTGTAGCTCCAGTGCCTAAGGAGGTTTGGAGGCAGGGACTCCAGACTGCTAGAGTGAGGGCCAAGCTGGTGGGGACAGGGAAGTGAGTGGCAGCCTGCGGTCCCTTCCCCTGGTGTCCTGAGGAGGACCTCAAGCAGCAGAGAACAGGGCCAAGCCTCCCTCCCAGCAGCCCCTGACCTGAGCCCGCAGCTCCATCCACGGCCCATGTCCTGTCTCCCCATAGGCTGCCCCAACTTTCCCCAGGCCTTTGAAAATAGCTCCTTTGGAAATAAAAAGAAATCAAACTGAAATAAAAAAGAAGTCAAATTTCAGCGCTAAACGGAAGGGAAAAGAAGACAGCTCCTTTAAACAGGACACGGTGGGGCTGGAGAGACAGCTCTGCAGTCTAAGTGCCTGCCTCACAGTTCCAAGAACCTGGGTTCAATCCCTGGTACCACACTCTGTGCTGGCTACCATGGGAGGCTAAGACAGGAACATCACTACGAGTCCGAGCCATGTCGTGAGGCGTTGTACCAAACAAATAAATACAAATAAAATAAAATTTTAAAAATAAATAAGTAAATAAAAACCAGGCATGGTAGCACATGCCTGTGGTCCCAGCACTCTGGGAGGCTGAGGCAGGAGACGTCAAGTTCCAGCCCAGTCTTTTTCAGAGACATGCTGTCCCTGAATGGTGACCTGGGGAGGGGTTGTCCTTGCAGAAGGCAGCTCATCTGTGCCCTCTGCCCACAGTGACTGCCACAGCAACATGAAGGGAGCTCATGGCTGTGAGTCACACAGTGGCAGGCCACTCCCTGGACAGACAGAGCATGAAACACGAGGGGTGCAACCAAGACGGCCTTTATGTACAGCGTTTATTCCTGCCCAGCCCGCCCCTCCTCTGCCTGCCAACAGGTCCCCAGGGTCCCTGCTCCCAAAGGGGCGGGCCTGAAGGTCTCGGGGATGAGAAAGAGGCTGCAGAGGAAGCGGCTCCACCGTGCCTCCGCCCCTCAGAGAGAAGACACGGAAAAAAGGTGACACAAAACACGTCAGACACTCCAAAAGCCGTTAAGAGTAGAGACAAAGGTAGCGCGGCCCCAAGGAACAGGGACAGGAAGAGCCCAGGCCACACCCACCCCCGGGACTGAGGCGTGCAGGATAGGGTGGGAGACCCCCCCAACCTTAGACTTGGGGCACAGCACAGGGAGGTCCTGGAGTATCCCCTTAGCTGCGGCACTACAGCTTGGTCAGGTCCAGCTTGAGACTGTAGGGTGGGGGGCTATCCTCACAGCCGTGCGACGGAGGGGGGTACAACGGCCAGTCTGGGTCCATCACGAAGCCCTTGTGCTGCTCCAGGGTCAGCGGCTGTGGGAGCCGGGGATGCTGAGTCCCCACTCAGCTCAGGCAGGTCCTCCGCCCCCACCCTGTGTCCCCACTGGTCCTGGCTACCTGGAATTTGAGGTGCTGGCCTGGCGCAGTCACCAGTGTGGAGCAGCTGAGCCACAGCATCACCAGCACGGAGAGGAAGAGGCAGCAGGCCAGGATCCATCGGGGCAGCCCTGAGCGCCTGCAACCCAGCCTGGGCTCAGCGCCTGAGCCAGCAGGAGCGCTAGCAGGGGCCAGGGTGGGGGGCGGGAGTGGGGGGGTGTGGGAGCAGGGGGTGGGAGCAGGGGGGGAGGGGGGGAGCCCTCCGAGAACAGCCCCAGGCCCCTGGGGCCTGTCACACACCGCGACATGCAGCTGAGGAAGTCGTCGTCCTGCCCCTCGGGCTCCACCTTGGCCTTGCTGCTGGTCTTCACTCGGATCCTGGCCTTTCGGACCTTGTCCAAGGGGCCTACGGGGTCTGAGAGGGAGGCTAGGGCTCAGCAGCTTCCGGGGTTCTGCCACGAGGCCACAGGAAGCACGGAGCTACCACAGAGTAGGGAAAGGAGGCCAGGACCGGGGGCGATGGGCCATGGGGTGCAAAGGCAGAGACCTGGACTGGATCGTGGAACCCTGGGAGATGTGCCTGCCCCGGGACCCTGGGGGACGGAGCAGGAAGACGGGGGTGGGAGATACACCAGGCGACACTGAGAGATGGACAAAGGACAAAGTTGAGCCACGGAACCTTGGCAGACAGACTATAAAGAAGCCTAACAACAGACCAGGGTGCCGGGCGTGGTGGCGCACGCTTGTAATTCCAGCACTTGGGAGGCCGAGGCAGGAGGATCAGTGCGAGTTGGAGACCAGCCTGGGCTACAAAAATGAGCTCAAGGCCAGCCTGAGCTGCATAGCGAGACCCTGTCTCAGTCTCAGTCAGGAAAAAAAAAAAAAAAAAACCAGACCAGGGAGCCCAGGAAGATGGACAGGAGAGCCCTGGGAAACGGGAGTGTGGAACCCTGGGAGGTGACCAATGCCCCCCCCACAGTGGGCTGGACCTTACCCACGTGCACTTCCAGGGCCTCAGGGTGCCCTCCACGCCAGTTCACCTCCACCCGTTGCAGGCGGCCCCCCTGGAAGCCCAAGCTCTCCACCACGGGCTGAGTCTAAAGCAGAGCAGAACAGACAGCAGGGCTTTTAGATAGAAGCAGGGTCCCCTGCCGGCACCTAGTGCCACCACAGGCAGGCAGGGAGGACACCCCTGGCCCATGGGCCCTGACGTCAGGGACATTTTCTGCTCCCAAGGGGGCCTCTGTTTGCCAAATCCCGTCCTCTAGCTCCTGAAGAAGAAAGATGAACCAGACAGGGCCAACGGCTGCTCAGCGAAGACTGGGTGTGTGGCGTACGCCTGTAATGTCAGCACTCAGGGAGGCCAGGGGATGGCAAATGCAAGCCCGGCCTGGGCAGTTCTGGAGCTTGAACACATCCTGTCTCCAAAGAAAAACTCAAGGGTTGGACATGTGGCTCAGGGCTAAGGGCCTGGGTCCCCATGCCAGGACATCCAAATGGCCACTGCAGAATCCCAAAGGGGCTGTAATCTAGAGTTCCAGCACACCCCAAAATGGAGCTACCAAGAGAGGAGAGTAGGGTCGAGGGGCGGAGTGAGACCTAGCTCCTGGACCCAGTGGTGCCTGTGGCCTGGGGTGCCTGCCCCCAACCCTGAGGTGGCCTCAGCAGTCTTCTCACCTGGAAAACAACCACCTTCCCATTGTCCGTCTGCAAGTAATATGTCCAGGTGGAGGAGACGAAGCCCTGGGCCGAGTTGACGAGGTCATTGCAGAGGGTGGAAAATAAGTCCAGGAGGGACAGGGCCCCACTGGGAGCTTCCAGGACCTTTCTCTGGGGAGAGAAGGCCCAAGGCACATTGACAGATATATGACAGGACTGTGTTTCTCTGGATGGGCAGAGGAATGAAGCAGGAAAAGGGCTTTCTGGGGATCCCCAGGCCATGGGTCTATGGTTATGCCGTGTACCTCCTTGCCTCAGTTTCCCCCATGTGGTGGTCCTTTCTGCCCAGGCCCTGTGTACTTGGGAGAGTACCCACCTGAGACACCCCTGGCCACCTCCTCATCCCAGGGAAATTGCTAAGACCAGAGCCTGGCAGCTCTAGTGACAATAAAGATGAGGCTGGGGGACGCAGCCACAGGATCTGGTGGCCTCGCCACAGCTCTAACTGTATGACATGAGTTGTCCCTTGGGACACCAGGCGGTAGGGGCAACATGCCTGGTGTCTCCAGAATACAGGAGTGTAGCCAGCCTAAGTCAGGGCTGGAGGTAGGTGTTTGGTAAATGCATGGCAACCGTGCTTATGGCTGTTTACTCCAAGAAAGCAGAAGATGGAATGAGGTGTGGTAGGTCCCATGCCACAGAAGTGACCACTGGGCCTTGAGAGGTGACAGGGCTTGGCTGAGGCAACCCAGCAGGCCTGGATGGAAGGCAGAGGCTGGGGGGACTCTTGGTAGGGTGGCCCAGGACTCCAGCACAGGGCACCCACCTTCTCTGGCTGGGTCTCTAGCTCCGGTTGGGGTGTCTGGATCCAGCAGCCCTCGCGGCAGGCTCGCTGCTCAGTGTCCTTCACGTAGGCTTCCACGCATGCTGCGGGGGCGGGGCGGGGTGACTGGAGCGGCCCTTCCTGCCCCCCCCCCGTTCCCTCCCCAGCAAACAAGCCCGCCCTGGCCCTCACCTGCTTCGCATTCGGTCCGGGTGGCATTGGGCCTGGAGCTCCTAGCCACGAAGCGGCAGATAGAGAAGAGCCGGCAGCCCCGCTCACAGGCGCTGATTTGCACGGCCCTGTCGTATGGTGACCCTGTGGGGACCTCCGGCCCTGCCTGGGGTGGGGGGGCACGGGGCTCAGCAAAGGGCGGGGCAGTAAGGGAAGGGGGTGTTGTTTCTTCAACCTAGGCAGCCTAGGGTAAGGTTGTCGAAAGCCAGGCGTATTGGGGGCTCTTAGCTCTCAGAAGAAATGAGAGGGGCGCAGGGGCGCAGGGGCGCAGGGGCGCAGGGGCGCAGGGGCGCAGGAAGAGGTTCCCAGGCCTCGGAAAGGCGGCGGGATTGCCTCCAAAACTGCTTTGAGGCGTTAAAGGCTTGATGGGCTGGCAGTTGCGTAGGAAAAAGGCCGCAAAGGAGGAAGATGGGCCCTGGGCACCCAGGGGTCCCTGCGCAGCAGAGGGAGGGGGTCGGAGGTGGCTTCGCAGCCTCAGCCCCACCCCCTCCCGCCGTGAAGGACCCTGCACGTCCAGGTCCTAGGCTGGGGTCGTCGTCCCCCCTGGGGACCCCGGCCTCGCCCTGGAGGTGGAACATCGTCGCTCTCCTAGGCGTGACCCTCGGTTTCTCCCCCTCTGAAGAACCTTGATGTCGCAGTCACCGGGTCCGCATCCCTGCCCCCCACCAGACTCTCGGGCCGAGCGCGTCACCTGCGAAGGCTGCGGTCCAGGGTCGCGATCGCGACAGCGCCGCTGGCATATCTGAGTGTCCCCGAGCTGGGGGGCAAAGGGGTCCCGTGCTGGCGGCGCGGGGGCTGCGGGCGGAGACGCTAGCAGCAGTAGCAGCAGCGGCGACATCAGTGCGGCCGCAGCCATGGTCGGCGGTGCGGGATGCGAGCTGCGGGGCGGCGCTGACGTCAGCGAGCGAGGCAGCCTGGGAAGGGGGGCGGGGTGGGCTGCGGCACCTGAGGGGTGGGCAGGTGGGTGCAGCCCCCGGCACTGCCAGGGCTGGGGTCCCGGAGCACCTTCCTGGTCCCCGGGGCCGGGCATCACCGCCGCGCCCGGAGCGAAAAGAAAACAGGATGGACACTGGACCCACGGGTCAAGGGCGTCAGGGAGGGCCAGGCGCGGGACCCGGGGACCGCGGTCCCAGGGCCGTAGGGCAGGAACGAGCGAGGTAGAATGGGCGGTGAGGCTGACGCTGAGGTAGAGGGTGGAGGCGCAGAGCTCAGGGTGCCCGGGCCCTAACCTGGCACTGTCTCCCTCGGCACCCGGGCCGAGACTCAGCGATCTGTATCCCTGCGCCGCCGGCTGGCAGCAGCGTGGCCTTTCTCGGCTCAGGCCGGATGTAGGAGCCTGGGGAGCCCGGCGCTCGTCTCCCACGCTCAGACCCCCCTCGCGGGGGCCTTTATGAAAAAGACAGAGGCGCCCGTGGGACTATTAAAACTCCCAGTTCGGCTGGGCGTGGTGGCGCACGCCTGTAATCCCAGCACTTGGGAGGCTGAGGCAGGGGGATCAGTGCGAGTTCGAGACCAGCCTGGGCTACAAAAGTGAGCTCAAGGCCAGCCTCAACTGCATAGTGAGACCCTGTCTCAAAAAAAAAAAAAAAAAAAAAAAAAAAAACTCCCAGTTCCCATGGGAAAGCAGGCACACTTGTGGCTTCCATCAGTACCATACCCGTGGCTTTGAAACCTGGCTCCCTCCCTCATCTTCAAACATGGACCCGGCGACGCCCCGTAGGCCCCGATCTTATAGACAGATGTCCCAAACTGGGCTGCAGGGTCGGCGCAGGTGCCTAAAAAGGCCGCGTGTCCCCTCGACGCCCCGCCCCCGCAGACGGGCGACAGCCTTGCAGGGTCGGCGGGTCAGAGGACGCCGCAGGTTCCGGACGGGGAGGATGGGGTGGCGCCCCTTCCCCGCCGGCTCCTTGCTTTCATCTCGCGGCCCAGCAGCCCCCACGTGGCTTAATCAGGCGCGGCTGTGCCTGGCGGACCCCAAACATCTGGATCCCGGCGCGCCCCTCCCCCGCCCCGCCCAGCCCGGCCAGGGCCTCCTGCGCAGCCGGAACCCCGCGACCGGGCCGGCCGGGCTTTGGGAACCTTCTCGCAGGTTGTGACCCTCATTGTCCCATATCTCACGTGGGAAAGCCAAGCTCTGCAGCTTTCGGCAGAGCGGTCAGGCCCACACATGCCAGCCCCCGTCCTGAGCGCTTAACCTTTCCACAATGACTGTCCTTCAAGGACTGCAAACAAACACTTCTTGCAGTCACTCTAGGGGACAAGTACTGGTAGCATCGCCCCATTTCCAAATAAGGCAATCGGGGCGCACCTTCAACACAGCGATCGGCCCAGGTGACCGGCGACAGGAGGGCACCGAGCCCTGCCAAAGCAAGAGAAGAATCGCCGAGGGTGCAAGAACAAGGAGGCACACCCCTCGCCCTATTGCAGGAGGGGAAACTGACGATGGAGAGTAGGGCGCCCAAGGGAAGGAGACTGATGCTGTCCCCCTTTTCCGCAGGCAGCGGAAGAGACCTCGACCCGGCCCCCAGGTGAGCCCGCGCCCGCCGTCCCGGGGGAGCCGGTCCAGGTGAGGGGCGGGCAGCCGGCGGGCGGCCGGGTCGGGTTTCAGGAAATCCGCCGACATTCCTCCGGGGCTTAAGAGGGAAAGTCGACTCGGCGCCGCCCCTCGCCCCCCCACTTCCTACCCCCCGGGGCGCCCGGCGGGGGCGGCAGGCGGGGGGCGCTGCGGCCACGGGGCGTGAATCAGCGGCGGGCCGGGAGGTCAAGGCGGGCGGCTGACAAGCGCCCTTTGTCCCTGGCCGCCCTCCCAGCGACCCTGATGACCCCCATCCCCAAGCTGGGTTCAGGCTAAAGAGAAGGCTAGGCGCGGCGGCGCCTGCGGCTTGCCAACACCCTCAGCTAGCGGAGTAGAGCGAAGAGGTGCCACTCTTCCTCAGACTCTAGCTTGCTTTGGGCTCCAGAGAGGCAGGGTGTCCGCTGTCCTAGCCCAGGACAGCACTTAGTGCAACTTTGAGGTGTCCCAGGTTCACTCCAGGGCCTGGCACCTTGAACTTCCGAACCAGGAATCAGAGAGCTCCCCAGCCTCAGTCTCTGGGGTGTAGATTCCGAGCCCCAGGGCTCACAGCCCCAACACTAGCCCAGGCACCGGCTCTCAGCTCCTGACTCCTCACGCAAAGGCTTTCACGGCCTTTCAAAATTGGCATTTTTTGGGGGACAGGGGGCATTAGTTAAACTGGCTTGGGTTCCCCCGGGACTCTCAGATGCTGTTCCTAGTAAACCGAGTATGCCCTCTCAGGGACTAGAACCTGAGGGCCCCTATCCTGTCACCCACACACGACCTGTGAGTTATGGAAGCGCCCCAACCCCTTGTGCACATTCCCAGCCACCTTGAAGGGCTTTGGTCAATATTGACCAGGGGCTCCTCTCCCAGCAGAGACGGCAGGGTGGGAAGGAAGGGGTTAATGGAGATGCTGGGGGCCAAGGGCAGGAAAGGGCACACCTGAGGTCAACTCACTTTTCCTAAGGTCAAAGGCACAGAGGCAAAGGTTGCCCAGAGGCCAGAAGTCATGCTCGTAGGGGAGCCCTGGCAGGATTGGGGTATGGTCCATTCCCGTCTCTGGAGGACCAGATAAGGTCTATCTACACAGCAAGTCAGGGGGTGTGGGCCAGAGTGGGAGCCCAGGCTTACTGAGACTTTCCTTGCTACTTGGAAGGACTAAGAATTCTCCCACATCTTCTCACTGTGCAAATATTTATTGAGCTCCTCCTCTTCGGTGTTCAGGGGTCCCTGTGCAGGCTCCTAAGGAGGTTTAGGGTACTCAAGGAAAGACTCAGGAGAGGGAAGGCGGTACTTTGGAAATCTAGGTTCCAAAGACCATCAAAAGAAAAATGAGATGCTGTGTACCCGCGAGGGAGGGGCCTCTTGGAGGACCTGGAACTCCCAGAGGTTTCGGCTTGGGGAGGGCTGGGAAGCAGAACCCCAGCCCTTGGAAGAGCCATGGAGAACAGGCCTGGCTGGTGAGCCAGCAGCACTGGGGCACCCGGGCTAGATGAAGGGAAGGGAGCAGAGAGGACGCGGGGAGAAGGTGGCAGGGCGCCGAAAGTGGACTGAGCGGCTTGCAGAAGCTCCCCCTGCCCGCGGTCCAGACAAAGGCCGCAGGGTCAGGGGGAGAAGTCCCAACGCAGGCTGGACCAGGACACCCCACAGGGACTCTGAGGGGCCTGGACCAAGACGAGGGGGGAGGGGAGGGTCAGAATGTCGGGCTGGGGATGTGTTTTGGAAACGGAGCCAACAGGATCTGCTGATGGATTGGACGTGTGGGAAGAGCGCAGGAGAGAGCCGTCACGCACGCTTCCAGGTCTCTAGCCGGAGCACCTGGCTGGATGGGGGAAGGGCAGGACCGGGAGGGGGAAATGAAGGATTTCAGTTCCAAGAGCCCGAAGTCCCCCTAGGAGGGGCTAGACCCCCTGGGGCGCATGTGCAAGCCAAGGACCGTGGGGGAGGGGAGGACTCTAAATTCAGCTCAGCTCTGCTGCCTCCACTCAGCTCGGCACCACCTGACAGGTACGAGGACCGTGACACCACTGGCCGAGGGACAGACAGGCCTGAGCCGCTTCTGCCCCTAGAGAGGGTGCCTTGCCATGTGCCAAGAGCTTGGATTTGGGAGACTTCCTTCGCGCCCCACCCTCCCGAGGAAACCTTGAAGTGCCTGGCCTCGTGCAGCAAGAGACACTGCCTAAAAGAGGCCTGGGCTGTCCCAGCACAGACAAGAGGCTGCTTTGGTTCAACCTCCTATCCCTTCCCATCCAGGATCCAGATGGGGGTGCCCGGCACCAAGTCCCTATCTGTTGGTCTTTTACTTTCAGGATTCTGGGCTGGCTATCCAAAAAGTAGCAGCAATGAACAAAGTGTGGGACCTCTAAGCCCTCCAGAGATCCTTCGACCTTCTCGGGCTTTCTGTTATCTACAGGGACTTGGGGGGCTGCCACCCAACCTGGGAAGCTGGGATCCCCGAGAACCAGCGTTTCAGACACTCCCTCCTGTGGACTCGAAGACAAAAACCCGTTCTCCTGAGCGCCCGACTGGGTGGGGACGAGGAGGAGGGGGATGAAACGCCCGGCCGGGAGGGGTCCCGAAACCCGAGCAGTGGCCAAAAATAATACCAAGAAGAAAGATCTTTGCGCAAAAGGAAGATAAACTATGCGTCGCTCCGGGCGGCCGCGTTACCTGGAGCGGGCGGGCGGAGGCCGCCGGAGCGATTACTCACCGCGTGGCGCACCCCACCCGCGGGCCGCTGAGTGGATTTTTCCGTGGGAGGGGAGAAAGTGCGTCTGGGGAGCAGTCCTTGCCACTGTCCTAGAGAACTCATGCCACCCCCAGTGCTCCCAGCCCCGGGGCCCAAAGTTCCTGTGGGTCCATGCGGGACCTGCGTCTCAGGCTCCGAGATACCCCCAGGCCACTCTGTGGGAAGGGGGGCAGCGCAACAGGGTGCCGGACCTTCTGACTTTACTCTTCTCCTCTAGGAAAGCCCGAGTTCGGGAGGCTTCGTGCAGAGGGCAGGAGAGAGAAAGGACGAAATGGAAGGAAGAACCAGGTCGATGGGACCCGGCGCAAGGAACCGGACTGGGGGCCACTTCCTGGCCCCTGGAGAGGTAGAGGGACTGGGGGAGGGCGGGGCTCCGGACCGCTCCGTGGGGGCGGGGCCGAAAGGGTGGGGGCCTGGACGCGAGATTGGAGGGGGGGTCGGGGAGGAGCTGGGAAGAGCCGAGACCGCTATGGGCCCAAAGGGACGGAGGATTGGGCAAGGGGTACGCAGCAGAAGGCACAGGTACGAGGAGGGAACTGGGGGGCCGAGTCCCCATTAGGGTGGAGAGCCTGGGGCAGCAGGGGTTGGGAGGGAAGTCCTGGGCCATGGGGAAAGAGAAGGGGCCCTGGGCGCGGGACCCGGCGCACGGCTCGCGGTGGGGCGTAGGCAGGCCGGGCGGGGCGCACTGTGCCCGCGGGCGGGCGGGCTGATGGCGGGGAGGCCGGTGCGGGGCCCGCCGCCCCCCCGGGGCCGGGCCGGGCCGGGGGCGGGGCCGGGCGGGGCCAGCGGCGCATTAGCGCCTTGTCAATTCAGCTGCTCAGACTTGCTGCGGCCTCCGTGTCCGCGCCTAGCGACGTGCGGGCGGCCCGACTCGCGCCCTCTGCACCCCGCGCCTCTCCGCAGTCTCCGGTGCGCCCCCGGCAGCGCCGGCTCAATGCCCGCCGGTCGCCCGCACCCGGGCGCCCAATCCGCGCGGCGGCCGCCGCCGCTGCCCCTACTACTGCTTTGCGTCCTCGGGGCGCCGCGAGCCGGATCGGGAGCCCGTGAGTACCCTGCGTCCTGCTCCTCATCCCGCGGCGGCCCAGGACGGGCGCCCGGGGATAGCCCAGGGGGAGGGAGGGGGGTGGGCGCCACCTGGACGGCCCGGGAACAAAGGAAGGTGCCCTCAGCGCGGCCCTCGGGGCGCCCTCACCTGTGGGACGCACGGGGCTGGGTCTCCTGGCCCAAGAGTCCCACTTACGCGCCAAGGCCTTCTCACCTGGGCCGCCCCAGCCGGGGCACTCAGCCAGGCCACCGAGGATAGAAGCAGCGGCCCGGGCCCTCTGCACGCGTTGGGGCGCCGCGGGTGCACTGTGCGGTAGCGACTACGGGGGCACCGCTTCCAGGCGGGCGGGGACGCACGCAGTGTAGCGCTGGGTGCGAGCGGGGAACGGCCCCCCGGCGAGGGATGAGCCCCGAAGGGAGGGAGGGCGGGAGGGGGCCCCGCTCTGGCCGCCTGGCGCGCAGCCCAGGGTCCCCGGGGACGCGCCTTTCCGCGGGCCGGCGCCGCAGCCCTCCCTCCGCGGGACTAGGCGCACGGGGATCCGTGAAATCCCGTCACCGGTGGCACTCCGCCCTCTTCATCCATGCCGCGCGGGTTGCGAGCCTCTTGCGAGAGGAGTCTTTCTGAGCGGGTGGGTGAGAGCGGGAGCCCAAACCCGGGCACTGCGGGCCCAGGCTTTGGCGGAGGCTCCCTGGGATCCCGCAGACCCAGGGCCCCTCCCTGCGGGGTGCTCCTGGCCTCAGGCATTCCGGTCCCCCACTCAACGCACACCCCCGCCAGGATACAGTCTCCACATCCAGACCCACTCGGGGACACACCCAGAGACACACAAAGGCTCACACTGGCTTATGTCCCGTCACCCTCGCCCTCAGACGCTCACACACTGCGTCCCAGATGCACGTTCGCACACCATCGCAGAGAGCGCACATTCCATCCAGACGCACACACATTCTGGTCCTACCCTCATTCCACGTGGAGCCAGCAGAAGGGCATGCACACAGGCACAGTAGCGGGGGAACGTTCCCAGGGAGCCTTCGTCCCCATCCAGACAGTACTTCTCTGGGTGTCATTCTGGAAAGGGTAGGGCCAGGGCACCCTTGGGCCACAAGCTTGCCTGTGGTGCCTGCACAGGTGAGAGACTATGGGGAGCCTTTTGGGGTGCCTGATAGCTCTGCCAGGCCCTGGGTGGTGTGGAGCTTTGTTTCCAGCCGAAGAGTAACAGGCGAAAGTAGGGGGTGGGGTGGGGGTTGTGCATGTGTTTTCTCCTTTAAGGGAGAAGAAATTAAATGAGATTCTCGCACCTCGGCAATGTGTTTCTACTTACGGTGTGTCTTAGCACCTGACCACCAGGCTGGTGGGTCGTAAAGTGTCTGCAGGTACCTATGGGATGCGAGGTGGGAACCCCCCCCCCCCGCCGCAGGGACCCTGGGATGGAGGCCACCCTCCTGCTCCGCTCTCAGAGAATCTCACACTTTTCCCTTTTAAAACACATGGTGTTCCTTTTTAATAACAGCAGTGGCTCCAGATTGGAAAGGGAAAAAGAAAAACTTGTAAAGGCCCCAGCTCCTCGGGAAGGGAGGGGTAGCAGGCTGCAGAGGGGGCAGAGTCCAGCCTAGAGTTTTGCTTTTGGGGTGTCTTCTAGGAGCCCCTCCAAGCCAGGCCAAGCTCCCCAAGAGACTCCACAGTTTGCTCCCAGTTGCTGGTCCCCCAATGTCTGTGTCATTGTTCTCCAGAGCCTAGAGACAGGGAAGGCACCAGGACCCCAAGCTGGGCAGGACAGTGAGCCCAGTGGTCCCCAGGTGCTATAGAGCGGGGTCTCCACATGGTGTGCTCATCCTGCCCACCCTGGAGCACGGAGCAGTCCTCAAGCAGCAGGTAGTGCAGTTTCCTCCCGTTGTGGAGATGAGGAACCAGAGCCCAGACAGCAAAGCCAGGTGCTCTACTGGTTTGTGCCTTTGTCCCCAGAGGAAAAAGTGTTCCTCTGACCTTTCCTACTAAGCAGAGGGACTGGCCTGTCCAGGCCCACTCAGCTTTGTCCGCTTCAGCCAGCCCCCTGTCCCCATCCCAGCCCTAGGCCGGCAGCTGCAGCTGCTGGCAGACTGGCCAGCCAGGCCTGGCGGGTGTGGCAGAGGGGCAGTGCCCCCCAGCCAAGACCCCCCAGAGAGCCCCTTCGGGCCACTTCAGACTGGGAGTGGGGGGCAGGAGGGGTGTGACCCACCCTGGGAGGGCTGAGACTGGGCCTGGGGTCGGCTGGCTGGCTGTGCCTCCCACCCTGCTGGGGGGGCCCAGGCAGGAAGCGGTGGGTGGGCCATGGCAGAGGCGCTGGCACGCCCGAGTTCATGCCAGAGGAATTCCGAATTAGCAGGCGGCTGGCTGCCTGGGACCTCCAGGGTGGCTCCCTGGCCCCACGTCCCCCACCCTGGCCGCCCCCACCTCCTAGGCTGGCCCGTGCCACTGCGCCTTCGCACGGACAAACACAGAGACCTCCGTCGAGCCCCGGGCCAAGCCTCAAATGCAACTGTGATCCCAGCCACACTTGAGCCAAGTTTGCCCCGGAAAATCGTCCATCAGGGCTGGCCCAGGACTGAGCCCTTCCTGCCGCGGCCTTCCAGGGAGTGAGGGATGGTACAGGGTGACTGCTGGTATTTAAGGGGCGCTGAGGGGGTAGGGTGTGTGGATCCCCACCCCTGCTCCTGAGCCTCTGTAGTCCTTTCTCAGCTGCCTGGGGAATTCTTTTTAAATGCATATCTAACCAGGACCTTCCCTGCTCAGAACTCCAGAACAACTGCTGGGTCCTCCCTGCAGGCTGGGTTCCTGCAGATCCCCCACACTTTTCCTAGTATCTGTCCCACCAGAACAGCTGTCCCCGAGCTACTTCTCTAGCTACATCCCTCACTCTACACCCATCTCAGCTCAGGTGTCACCTCCGGGGTCTAGCTGAGCTGCCTCCCTTTGGCTTCTGCCTCACTTGGCCCCCAGGGTCTGTTGCACTTCTGTGCCCTTAGCAGGCCTCTCTAACTCCTGAATCTGTGAATGGGTGAAGGCATAGCACCCCACCCCACCCCCGCCAAAGGAACCGAGTAGGAAATTGCCAAGTCAGGCTTTCTCAGCAAACTGGGGGCCTCTGACCCCAGGCCAACCTAATTTGCTTGTGGCCTCTGACAGGATGCCCTGAACAGCCCCTGTGGCTGATACCAGAACCCTCACTTCCCAGAGGGAGAAACAGACTCACGCCACAGTGTGCTTCTCCCCCTCCTCTGGGCCTCAGTTTCCCCAGGGTAAAGTGGACCTATCTTTGGGTTCTGGTCTCTCTGATAGTTGGCAGGAGAGGAGGGCTGGCTGGGCATTCCTGGGACTTGCGTGCCAGCACCCAGCTCCCACAAACCGATTCGAGGAGTGTTAACCAACAGCTGTCGCAGTGGCTCCTGTAAAGGACACAGAGAGCCCCCCCCCCATTTATTTATTTATTTATTTATTTTTGTGGTACCATGGATTGAACTCAGGGCCTTTTGCTTGCCGGGGAAGCACCTATTCCACTGAGCTGTTTCACTGGCCCCTTTTTTTTTTTCCTTTTCTGACACAGGGTCTCACCGTGTATTTGGGGCTGATCTCTAACTCCTCATAGGGAGTTTCCCCGGCTCCCCAGGCTGGCCTCCACTTGCCAGGCCTCCTGGGTGCTGGCCTCACAGGCATATGCCCAGCAGCAGAGCTCCTTCTTTCTAGGTTAAGGGACTGAAGGAGTGCAGAAAGTCCCTTTGGGCAGGAGTGTCCACAGCTGTCACAGCCACATGTGGGCTTCAGTAGATGAGAGGCACTGGGGCGGGAACACTTGGACTTGTAGCTTTTTTGTCACAGGGTGGCAAGCTTTGGGGAGGAAAGGTAGGTGGCCTTACCCCATCCGTATTCAGGACCCACGAGGCCCAATCCCTGTTCAGCCAGGCCTGTGCTCCTCCCCCACAGAGGCGCCCAGGGCCTGAGGCCCTGGAGTAGCAAAGGAAGAACCCTGGTTCTGTGTCTCCAGGGATCCAAAACAACAGATCCGGGCCCAGCAAGATGGCTCAGTGGTCTAAAGCGCCTGCTTAGGCAAGCTTGGGAGGCTGCAGGGACCTTGGTTCGATCCCCAGCACCACATGCTGCACCAGCCCTGCCCTGAGGGCAGGCTGAGCCGGCCATAAAAATAAATAAACAAACAAAGGTTCTGAAACAAGAAAAAAAGAAAATAAAAAAATTCTAAAAAAAAAACAGATCCGAGGAGGTCCAGGCATGGTGGGGGGCGTGGGGTTGCCCCGCCCCAGTCGTAACACAGGCTCACAGGCTGTCTTCTTCTTTGGCCCTAGACACGGCTGTGATCACACCCCAGGACCCCACACTCCTCGTGGGCTCTTCGCTTCAAGCCACATGCTCAGTGCATGGGGACCCCCCCGGGGCCACTGCCGAGGGGCTCTACTGGACCCTCAATGGGCGCCGCCTACCTGCAGAGCTGTCTCGAATGTTGAATGCCTCCACGCTGGCCCTGGTCCTGGCCAACCTCAACGGGTCCAGGCAGCAGTCTGGGGACAACCTCGTGTGTCATGCCCGCGATGGCAGCATCCTGGCAGGCTCCTGCCTCTACGTGGGCTGTAAGTGGCCCCAGGACGCCTGGAGGTGGACATGCTGTGCGGAGCCACTGCTGCCTGGGGATGCATAGTGTGAGGAGAGGCTGGCCACAGGCCAGGGTGTGACTTGGGGACGGGCCACATTCCCTGTGGGCCCTCGTACTTGGTGGCCAAGCCAACATCCTGATGCATCTTCAGGAATGGGCTGAAAGCATCCTCCTCACCCTCCTCCACCTGCTTTCCCCTAGTGCCCCCGGAGAAACCCTTTAACATCAGCTGCTGGTCCAAGAACATGAAGGACCTCACTTGCCGCTGGACGCCGGGGGCCCACGGGGAGACCTTCCTGCACACCAATTACTCTCTCAAGTACAAGCTCAGGTTGGTGCCGGCCCGCCCTCTGCCCCTGGGCACCCTGTGCCGGCCTCCGCAGAAGCCCCTATTCCTGTGTGCACAGGTGGTACGGGCAGGACAACACGTGCGAGGAGCACCACACCGTGGGGCCACACTCCTGCCACATCCCCAAGGACCTGGCTCTCTTCACACCCTACGAGATCTGGGTGGAGGCCACCAACCGCCTGGGCTCAGCCCGGTCTGACGTACTCACACTGGACATCCTGGATGTGGGTGAGCCAGGCCTAGTGGCCCCTCCAGCCATGCCCTGCCTTGTACATCTGCCTTTACTTGGGCACCGATTCCTGCTCTGTCCCTGCTGGGAGTGGGTCAAGGAGGACAGCTGGGCACCCACACCCCAGTTCCAAGCCCCCAAACAGCCAGGATTGCCCTGCTCTCCAGAGAACACTTGGCCCAGCACCTCCTCGGCTGCAGCCAGGTGTGCAGGAGGGAGCCCGGAGCAAGAGGCAGGAGGGGCTCCCAGGTCGGTAGGCGCCCCAGGAAGCCCAGCCCCAGAGCTGAGAGGTGAGGGTGGGAGGCAGGAAGTGGATGATCCGCGCAGAATTGGGCCTAATCTAATTAGGTTGTTTCTCAGCCCCAAGCAGGCCTATGCCTTAACCCTTTAGGCCCCACTGCAAGGCCTTTGGGGAGACGCTGGGCGCCTGGGGGCCCAGGGGAGGATCCTTTCCCTCCGCATCCTGAGGCAGCAGTGGGAAGTTCTGAGCCTCTGTTGAATCCCAGGGGTACGAGGGGGCGAGGGGTGCCGCAGCCTTGTGAGAAGCCCTTGCAGGCTAGGCAGGCCCCTCCCCAAGCCCTGGCTTTTCTGCAGCCCCTGGGAGTCAGGATTATGTTTCTCCCATCACAGATACTAAGAGTGATAACAGCTAACTTTTAACTGAGTGCCCCTCCAGGCCCCGCAGAGAGTTCAAGAAGAAGGGAAGCAGAGGCAGGGCCCCCTCAGTCACATGTCCTGGACCCTGCCGCTGGGGGTCTCAGCCTAGACCAGCGGTTCTCAACCTGTGGGTCACAACCCCAGCAGGTTTCAAAGGACCAAGACACAGGGGTCGCCTGAAGCCATCAGAAAATACATATTTAAACCCATGCTGTGCCATGGTCAAATATTATTTATTGGAATTACAGTCTTGAGGTGGCCAACAAAATTATTTCTTGGTTTGGGGTCACCACAACAGGAGGAATTGTATTGCACACTGCCATTAGAAAGGTTGAGAACCACTGGCCTAGACAGTCCCAGACTGTCGTCAAGAAAAGGGGTCACAGCCGGGCGTGGTGGCTCACGCCTGTAATCCCAGCACTTGGGAGGCTGAGGCAGGAGGATCATTGTGAGTTCGAGACCAGCCTGGGCCACAAAAGTGAGCTCAAAGCCAGCCTGAACTGCACAGTGAGACCCTGTCTCAAAAAGCAAAAAAAAAAAGGGGTCACAGCTGGGTGTCGTGTGCACGCCTATAACCCAAGCACTCAGGAAGCTGGCGCAGGGGGATCATTGGATATTTGAGCCTGAACTGCATAGCGAGACCCTGCTTAAAAAAAAAAAAAAAAAAAAAAAAAGGG
>PVJA010028200.1:0-27840 GCA_004027025.1 Myocastor coypus
AAAAAAAAAAAAAAAAAAAAAAAAAAAAAAAAAAAAAAAAAAAAAAAAAAAAAAAAAAAAAAAAAAAAAAAAAAAAAAAAAAAAAAAAAAAAAAAAAGAACAATACTTGTAACGACAGTAATAAGAAGATCAGAGGGAAAAGGAAAAAAATAGCTTAGTGAGAAGACTACAGCTTAGATTTTAAATATTCTAGAACTTCAGATATCATCAGATATTTTGCAACCACAGTTTTTCTTAGGCACTAAAAGAAGGATAACCATCTCTGGTAAATCCTGAGACCATAAATGTAGATGTAGTTGCTTGGCACTGCTCAATAAACCACTACTAAATGGGAATGTGATCATATGAGTTACAGACTTTATAGCATTTTCCATAAATTACGATGTCATTTTTCTTTAAATTGTTCACAAAGAATAAACTATCAATAAGAGCTTCAAGAGCTGAATGAAGATCCAAAACATGGAATAACATGTTTCTCCTTTATAAAAAGACAATAACAAATTAATTAAAACAAATACTAAACACTTGCTGAATCTTTTTTGTTTGTTTTGTTTTTTTTGAGACATAGGGTCTCGCTATGCAGTTCAGGCTGGTTTGAGTTCACTTTTGTAGCCCTGGCTGGTCTCAAACTTGCACCGATCCTCCTGTCTCAGCCCCCCCAAGTGCCAGGATTACAGGTGTGTGCCACCATGCCTGGCCCGCTGCATCTTTTGATCAGAAAAAGGAACAAAATATTCATTAAATTCTTATTTTGCTTAAATATCTGAATTATGGGCAGATGAAACGTATTCCTCCAAATACATTTACTTTTATAATATCCTCAAATTGTTCTCTTTTCCAAATGGTTAAATTTTGTAGAATATTCGTGGAAATTTTCTCAGATATATTAGTTCAGAAACAAGGCAGTCTATTTTAAGGAAGGTTCTTCACCTGTTATTTACAACCCTTGGACACTTCCCCACAGAAAAAGAGCAGGCACACTACCCCTACATTGGCCCTGACATGCCTGATTACCTACCCTGCTTTCATCATACCTCAAGTTGTCACATGTTCTTGAAAGTAAAATCATTTGAAATGCCTGTAATACATATGTCATAGTGACTCTATCGATACACAAGTACATGTTCCATTTAGTACTTTAAAAATGACAATAGGAAGAAAAGCTTTATAATCAGCATCTATCCAAGTGACATTACCTGAAAATAAACACATATCACATTAAATTTCTCTGTGGGCAAAGTTCCTCCTTTCTAGCTGTCTGTAAGAGCCTTCTTATTCTCCCAGTTTTAATCTCTATTGTTCTTTTTCTTTTTTTAGGGGTCTACAGGGTGTTCAGGGTCTTACTACTATATTGGACCTGTAGTGATCCTCCTGTTTACAGCTCCCAAGAGCTGGGATTACAGGTGAGTGCCACCATGCCCAGTCTCAATCACTGTCTCAGTGTGCCCCAGGGGAATGGTTGGCATGGCAGGCCCAGGGACTGAACCTTGGACCCATTTCCTGCTTGCACATGTTTTAATCCACTGAGCCATTTGACTGGCCCTCAATCTCTGTCTTTCAATGCTACTTCAAAGCAAGCTCTGATAAAGATGACCAAACTTTAGTCAAGTTTGTCTAAACCTTTTGAGCTAGGCTTTAATTTTTATGTTTTGTTTTGTTTGCTTGTTTTTTGAGGCAGGGTCTAGCTATGTAGTGCAGACTGGCTTTGAACTCACTATGTAGCCCAGGCTGGCCTCTAACTCATGGAAATCCTCCTACCTTAACTTCCTGAGTGCTGGGATTGTGGGAATGCACCACCACTCTCAGCTGAGTTTGTTTATGTAGAATCCAATTTTAGCAAGAATCTAACTAACTCAGTTCAGTGACAATGCCTCAGCTCCAATCACCCTTTGTATCTGGTCATATTCCTCAATTTGCAACATCATCCGAACAGTATCTGAAGTCATTTTTTTTCTTTCAGCAAGAATTCTGTTAGGTCAGTTTAGTAAAACTTACTCAAACCAGGCCACCAGAGGCCAGAGGTATAGCTCAGTGGCCCAGTTCCTCCCTGGCAAGCACAAGGCACTGAGTTTGATTTCCAGTAAAAAACAAAAAAACAAAACAAAACAAACAAACAAACAAAAAAACCTAAAAACAAAAAAGACAACTCTAAACACTTGTAATTTTCCATCTACTGACCCTCACCACCATCCTACTCCTAACTGTAAATCCCCATTATCCATGCTGTATTTGAAATTGAGTTAATTTCTGCACCCCTTATTTGTACACTGAAATTAAAGTATCTTTCCCTTATCATAAAATTATCCGAATAAATTTTTCTCTTTCTTTATAAGTTAATTAAGTTTTCATCACCACAATAGATAGACTATACATTATTTTTTGTTTATTTCTTTTGCATTAAAGGTTCTAATATAACTATTGAATATTATACGAGTGTTTGTGATAGTCTCAAGTGTTCAGTACATAACTATGAAAGAACTGAATAAACACAAATAAGCTACTCTGTGTTATAAGTCTGACACTCTCCTCCCTCAGAGATTCCTGAGATACTTTCAAGAAATCCACAAAGTCATAATTATTTTCATAATAATAAGACATTATTTAACTTCTTAGTCTCATTCTTTCCCAAGTTTTCCGAAAGATACATGGTATGAAATATTGTAACAAATTAAATGCAGAAGTAGATATGAGAATCTAGCTGACTTTTATTAAGCCACATATTAATTTGCAAAAGTGTAAAACAATGACTCCTTTTAGAAAATGTAGCTTTTTTCATATCTAATGAGCTTATCATTAGTTTCCAGTAACCCTATTTCTCTGCCTTGCCTCTTTCTGAGACATAACAGCTTTCTAACAGGTATCCTCAACATTCCCTGGTTAACTCCTTTGATCCTGTAAACCTCTAAGTAAAATCTTTATTAAATTATTTTCAAAATCACAGCTGAAAATATTCAGTTTCCTTTCCAATCCTTTTCTGGCACACACTCCTGTTAATTCAGGGCAAGACAAGCTTCTTTTTCCTTAGGAATAGCTGTTGTTTATAATTTAAGATGACCAAGTATTCTCATTTGTTGGTTGGTGTCACAGGTTTTGTCAACAGAGGCTAATTACAAAAGTAACTCATGGAGGCAGTGATAGCAGTATGCTTAAGAAAATTGAGGATTAGACTGCCTGAATGCAAATCTTGCTATGGAATCTAACTTTAGTTTACCATAAAAAGTTATACATCAGAAAGTGGTCCTAAAGATTAAATTTGCTAAAATCTTAGCACAAATGAAATTATACAATATGTATTGGTTTTATGGTATTGTTTTTAAGAAAGAAAATTCTAATAGAAGTAGTTTACATGGACAGTTAATATGGAAACCACATTCTGTATTAAAAACCATGTCTGTGTTGAGATCTGTACTGTTCAGTTTTCTTTTTCTTTTTTGTGAGACCAGGGTTTGCACTCATGACCTTGCACTTGCCAGGCAGGCACTTGTGCCATGGAGCTATCTCTCCAGCCCTAAAGAGATCTGTACTGCTTTTTTTTTTTTTTTTTACTTTATTTTTTGTTTCAGAGCTTTTGTTTGTTTCTTTTTTTATTTTTATGGCCGGCTCAGCCTGCCCTGAGGGCAGGGCTGGTGCAGCCTGTGGTGCCAGGGATTGAACCACGGTCCCTGCAGCCGCCCAAGCTTTCCTAAGCAGGCACTTTAGGTCACTGAACCATCCTGCTGGGCTGAGATCTGTACTGTTAATACATCTTAAACCCTCAGTTTTCCTAGTCCACATAGGAACAAGGGAGAGAAAGAGAGAAAAGGAAGAAGGAAAGAAGAAGGGCATCAGAGAGGGAAAGGACATGGGAAAAAGAGAGGGAAGGAGAGGGGCAAGGAAATTAATTCCCAACTCCTGCTCTTCCCTGACTACCCCTCCTTTATTTCCTATCATCTTAAATCAACTTTATTAACCATAATTTTTCCATCTCTTTATTTCATTTCTGAAAGAAATCTGAATGTTATGCTGACTTAAACCACTCAAATTTGTCAAGCCAAAATACTACTACAATTTAATAGTCTTGGAAACATCCTAGAATTTAAAATATGTCATGGCTCAGAAAGTACTGACATAAGTCTGACACTTTTTGTGGTTCCTCTCCACAGGAAAAAGTAGGTTTCTGAAAATTACCCTTCCTATTTCCCTGAAACAAGGACTGTATAGTGATTGAATTTTTATTTCTTTATTAAAAAAATTAAATTTTATTTTAAAGAGCAAAGATAGAATAATAATAAAAAGCAAGAGTACATATAGTACAGAATTTCAAAACGAGAACAAAAACTTAATGGTTTTATTACATATTTTCATCACCAAATCTGTTTAGATTAATAGATATAGGTATGTAAGATTGGTCAAATAATTAAACATTAACACTTTCAATAAACCTTATTTTTTTAACTCTTCCAAATGCATTTTGTATTTAAGTCACTCTTCTAAAAAAATTATAGGGTTGAGGATGGAGAAAAATGCAAAATCCTGACTTTGATTCATGGTACCCTCCCCCAAATTATTTGATTAATTAATTTTCTTCTTTTTAGTCCTTACACTAGGGAGACTATATGATATTTGCATATGTAGGTGTGGTTTACTTCACTTATATATGAAGTCTTCTAGTTTATCATTCCTTATAGCTAAGTAATATTCCATTTTAAGAAAATACCACATATTTTTCAGCCATTCTTCATATGATGGGCATTTTGGTTGTTTCCAAGATTTGGCTATCACAAATTGTGCTGCTATGAACATAGGTGCACAGACATCACTATGATAAGATGTTTTCAGTTCTTCTGGGAAAATTTCCACTAGGGGGATAGCTGGATTGAATAGGATTTCCAGTTCTAGCTTTTTAAGGAGTCTCCACACTGCTCTGCATAATGGTTGCACCGGTCTATATTCCCATCAGCAGTGGAGAAGGGTTCCTTTTTCCCACAGCCTCTCCAGTATTTGTTGTTGCTTGATTTCTTTATGTTAGCCATTCTTTCTGGGGTGAGATGGTATCTAAGTGTTGTTTTAATCTTCATTTCATTCATGGCTAGTGATATGGAGCATTTCTTCATGTATCTGTAGGCTTGTTGAATTTCTTCCTCTGAGAAGTGTGGGTTCATCTCAGATGGCTATTTCTGGATTGGAGCTTGAATCTTGGGTGCTAAATCGATTTTACTTCTTTATAAATTCTAGATAGAACACCTTTGTCTGAATTCTCATTAATTAAAATCTTTTCAAAATTAGTGGGTTGTCTTTTCACTTTGTTGGCAATTTCTTTTGACATGAAAACACTCAGCCAGAGGAGGTCCCAGTTGTTGATTCTTTCAAGTGTTACACGTGCAGTTCGATTTTTGTCCATGAACTCTTTGCCTACCCTGATGTCTTCAAGATTTCCTCCAACTTTTGTTCTAGGAGATTTAATGTTTCTCTTTTAATATTTAGATCTTTAATCCATTTTGACTTTAGTTTAGTGCATGGTGATAGACATTGGTCAAGTTTTAGTTTTCAACATGTGGAGAGCCAGTTTTTCCAGCACCACTTGTTAAAAAAAAGAGGCTATCTTTCTTCCAGTAAACACATTTGGCATCTTTCTCAAAAATAAGGTGGCTGGGTGTGCTTATATTTGCTTTTGCATCTTCTAATCTATTCCACTGATCCACTGATCCTCAGGTCTATTCTTTCTTTCTTTCTTTTTTTTTTGCCAGTACCATGCAGATTTTATCACGGTAGATCGGTAGTAAAACTTAAGGTCAGAGTTGTAATGCCTCCTGCCTTATCTTTGTTGCCCAGGATTGTCATTGCAATTCTAGATCATTTCAGGTTCTAGATAAATTTTAGGAATGATTTCTCCAGGTCTGTGGGGTATGTTGTATGTTGATGGTATTTTGATAGGGATTGTATTAAATCTGTATAACAGTTTAGGGAGTATGGCCATCTTCACAATATTCTTCTGGTCCAGGAGCAGTGAATATCTTCCCATTTTTTGAAGTTCTCTAGGATCTCTTTTTTCAGAGTTTCCATTGAATGGAACTGTAGTTTCCATTAATCAGATCTTTCATTTCTTTAGTTAGGTTAATTCCCAAGTATTTCACTTTCTTCGGTATGATTATAAAATATATTGTTTCTCTAATTTCTCTCTGTGTGTTTGTTATCTGTATAGATAAATGCTATTGACTTTTGTGTGTTGACTTTGTACCGTGCTATGTTACTGAATTTGCATATTAATTCTAGTAGCATCTTGGTGGAGTTATTTGGATCTTCTAAGTAGGCTATCATGTATTAGTTACTTTTTAATCGTTGCCGAGACAAATATCCGACACTCAAAATGAAGGAAGGAAAGGTTTATTTAGCTCACAGTTCGTAGAGGTTTCAGTCCATATTCGGCTGGCCCAAGGCTGAGTGGAGCAGGGCGGAGAGCATCCAGTTCATGGTGGCCAAACAGCAACAAAATGGCGGCAGAGGTAGCCAACCAATACGGCAGCAGAGCAACAGCAACAGCTAGAGCTCCAGTCTATCTCTCTGTCTCTCTTTTTATTACATTCAGGCTCTCCGCCTTAGCTCCCACCCTAGGCTACACCCATAATCCCAGAAGTACTTCCACCCATAATCCCATCAGTACTAAAACCCATAATCCCAGGGATCATGGATCAAGTCTCAAACTCTAGAAGTCCCCGCCCAGTGACTCCATGAGGCTTTGGGGGGACAACTAGACATAAACCATAACACATTTCATCCGCAAATAATGATAGTTTAAAACTTCTTTACCTATTCTTTTTCTTTTTGTCTTTTTTTTGAGACAGGGTCTCACTGTGCAGTTTAGGCTGGCCTTGAGCTCACTTTTGTAGCCCAGGCTGGTCTCAAACTCGCACCAATCCTCTTGCCTCAGCCTCCCAAGTGCTGGGATTACAGGCGTGCGCCACCACATCTTTACCTATTCTTATTCCTTTCCTTTCTCTCTCTTACCTAATGGCTGTAGCTAATGATTCCAGAACTATATTGAATAGGAGTGGTAATAGGGGACATCCTTGTGTTGTACCAGGTCTCAGAGTAAAAGACTTCAGCTTTTCCCCATTTAGAATTATGTTTGCCATTGGATTGTCATAGATGGCTTTTATCAGATTGATGTAGAGGCCATTTATTCCGATTTTTTTGTAGCACTTTGAACATGAATGTTTGACTTTGTCAAAAGCCTTTTCTGCATCAATTGAGATGATCATATCGTTTTTGGCTTTGGTTGTATTAATATAGTGTATTACATTTATAGATTTGCATATATTACACCATCCTTGCATCTCTGGGAAGAATCCTACCTAGTCATGGTGTATAATCTTCTTGATCATTTGCTGTATTGTATCAGTGAGGATTTTATTGATGATTTTTACAGCTATGTTCATGAGAGAATTTGGCCTTTAGTTCTCTTTTTTTAGCTGCATCTCTCTCTGGTTTTGGTATCAGTGTAATACTTGCCTCTAGGAATGATTTTAGAAAAATCATTTCCTTTTTTATTTCACTGAAAAGTTTGAGGAGTATTAGGATTATGTCTTCTGTGATTTTCTTGCAGAATTTAGCTGTGAATCCATCAGGACCTGGAGTTTTCTTTGTTGGTAGACTTTTTATTACATTTTGTATTTCATTGACTCTTACTGGGTTGAGAGTTCTTATATTTTTTTGATTCAGTTCCGCTAAAATGTACATTTCTAGGAATCTGTCCATTTCATCTATGTCTTCAGTTCTGTGAGAGTAAAGATTCTTGAAGTAGCTATTAATGATCCTTTGAATCTCTGCTGGGTCTATAGTAATTTCACCCTTTTCATTCCATATAGCTTGAATTTGAGTCCTTTTTTCCCCTCTCTTTGATGAGGTTAGCTAGGGGCTTATCAATTTTATTTACTCTTTCAGAGAGCCAGCTTTTTGATTCATTCATTCTTTGTTTCGTTTGTTTGTCTCAAATGAGTCAATTTCTGCTCTAATATTTGTAATTTCCTCCCATCTTTGGGCTTTGAGTTTTGTTTTCTCTTCCTTTTCTAGTTGGTTTAGGTGCATTATTAGAGTATTTGTTTCTGTTTTGTTTTCTTAATGTGTGAATTCAGGGCTATAAATTTCCCTCAAAGAACTGCTTTCATTGCATCCCATAAATTCTGGAAGGTTGTGTTTGAATTTTCATTGTAAATTAAAGTGTAAATGTTGCTTAATTTCTTATTTAATTTCATCTGTAATCCACTGCTTGCTGAGAAGGGTGTTGTTTAATTTCCATGTATTTCTTGGGTTCTTGTGGCTTCTTTTGTCATTTATTTCCAGTTTCATTGCCCTGTGGTCAGTTAATATCAGGGTATAATCTCTGTTTTCTTGCATATACTTAAGCATTACCTATGCATTAGTATGTGTTCAATTTTTTTTTTTTTTTTTTTTTTTTTTTTTTTTTTTTTTTTTTTTTTTTTTTTTTTTTTTTTTTTTTGTCTTTTTGAGACAGGGTCTCGCTATGCAGTTCAGGCTGGCCTTGAGCTCACTTTTGTAGCCCAGGCTGGTCTCGAACTTGCACCAATCCTCCTGCCTCAGCCTCCCGAGTGCTGGGATTACAGGCATGCACCACCACCCCCAGCAGTATGTGTTCAATTTTGAAAAATGTTCCATGTGCAGCTTTAAAAAATGTGTATTCGCAAGTGGTTGGGTGGAACACTCTGTGTATGTCCACTAAGTCCAGTTGGTGGAGGATCTGGTTCAGTTCTGCTACTTCTTTGCTAATTTCTTATCTGCTTCACCTATCTTTTTGGGATAAAGGAGTATTAAGGTCTCCTGTTAAAATTGTGGTGTTGGATAGTAGATTTTTTATGTCCATTAAGATTTGTCTTATATAACTTGTTGCTCCTGTGTTGGGTGCGTATATATTGATGATTGTTACCTCTTAATCTTGAATTTTTCCCCTAACTAGTATGTACTGCCCTTCTTTATTTCATTTGATCAATCTTGATTTGAACTTTAGACTGTCTGAATACAGGATTGCTACCCCTACTTCTTTTTTTTTTTTTTGAGGTGCTGGGGCATGTAGTATTATTTTCCATCCTTTAAACTTTTTATGAGTTAAGTGTCTTTCTTGTATGCAGTGTATTGTTGGATATTGCTTCATTGTCCATGCTGCCAGTCTATTTCTTTTAATTGGAGAATTGAGTCTATTTACATTGATAGTTATAACTGAAATGCATGGACTTATGACCTGACATGTCTTTTACTTACTACTATTTACTCCTTTACTACTGATTCATTGGTTGCCCTATTTGGTGGGTTCTTTCTGTTCTCATTTGTAGATATTAGTTCATTTTGGTCTCCCTCTAAAATATTTTTTAGTAGTCTGTGTAGGATTGGCTTGGTCATCATGAATTTGTTTAGTTATTCCTTGTCATGGAAGCATTTCACTTCTCCCTCATACTTGACAGTTTTGCAGGGTATATCATTCTGGGCTGGAATTTGTTTTCATGGAGCACTTGAAGCATTCTGCTCCATGCTCTTCTTTACTTCATGGTTTGTGAAGAGAAATCTGCCATTATTCTGATGGTTTTGCCTTTAAATGTAATGTTTCTTTGTTCTAGAGGCTTTTAGTATATTCTTCTGCTGGATTTCTGGGATCTTGAATATTATATGTCTAGGTGTGTTTTTAGTTGGGTTGATGTTATTTGGAGTTCTGTATGCTTCAGTTATCTGAATGTCTGATTGTTTTCTCATATTTTTTGAAAGTTTTCTGCTCTTCTGCCCATATTCTTTTTATATCATTTGTATTGACTCTTTCTCACAGATTCCTGTTAATCTCATGTTGTTCATTTTTGCATCATCTTTCAGATGTTCAATTATTTTTTCCTGCATCTTGGTTGTTTTTATGAGATCCTTTCTTACCTTTTCACTAGCTGTGACTGTTTTTTCAAGATCTGAGACTCTATATCTTCACTTTTGTTCATACGGTATTGCCAACTTGTGATTGAGATTTTATTTTCCTATGCCACACCTGCCCCGCTCTCAAGTGCGCTGAGTCGTCAATGGAGTCTGGGTGTGGTGGCATGTACCTGTAATCCCAGCACTTGGGAGGTACAAGGAGGAGGATCACTATGACTCAGTAGTAAGACCCTGTACAAAACAAAACAAAACAAAACCCTACATATCTCTTTGAACCTGTTTCATGTGATCTATTTCTTTCCTATATTGCTCATTCAAGGATTCCATCATTTTTTAAAAAAATTTTTATTATGGATGGCTCAGCCTGCCCTGGGGGCAGGGCTGGCGCAGCATGTCCTGCCAGGGATCAAACCGAGGTCCCTGCAGCCGCCCAAGCTTTCCTAAGCAGGCGCTTTAGACCACTTAGCCATCCCGCCGTCCCAATTCCATCATTTTTAATCTCCTCTAAATTTTTATCAGTGTCTTCTTTAGATACATTTATTAAGTCTTTCATTTTAGTTATCCTTTCTTTTTCTTCTCAGAGGTTGTTTGTGCTCTCATTTCCTCTCTAGCTTTCTGCAGTTCTTTTACTTCAGCCTCTATTAATTTAGAGATGACTGTTTTACTTCAGGGGTTACTTCTGATCTGATTCCCTCTATACTTTTCTACAACTGTTTTTTTTTTTTTTTACTTCAGGCTCTAGTAATTCAAAGATTTCTTTTTTAACTTCAAAGGTTATCTCCAATCTGAGTTCCTCTACACATTTCTGCATTTATTTACTTCAGATTCTACTAATTCAGATTTTGGCTGCATGATTCCTATTTTGTTCTATGGCAGTATTTCCTGTATTTGTTACAGGAGGGCTTGGTACCTGAGATTACATTTTGCTCCTTATATGTATCATTCTGTATAGCAGTGCTCTTTTGTGCAGAACTGCATGCCCATGGGTTGGTCAGTCAGTCTGGGCTGCTGGATCACTCAGCTGCTTGCGGGCTGGGGGAAGGGGTCCCATTCATGCAGTGGGCCTGGCTGCTGGGTGGGCTGCTACCAGCGGGCCTGGGGAGGAGGTGTCACTCACGCAGTGGGCCTGGTTGCTGGGTCAGCTGCATTTGTGGTGGGCCAGGCGAGGTCTCACTGATTCTATTTTTAAATGGACTTTAGGCATACAGATTTAGATTCTCTCTTTTTGTTGTTTTGATTTTTTTTTTGTGGTACTGAATTTGCAAGGCAGGTGCTTATGCTGCTGAGTTATCTCCCCAGTCTTTTTTGTCTTTTTGAGACAGGGTTTCACTGTGCAGTTCAGCCTGGCCTGGAGCTCACATTATTGCCCAGGCTAATCTCAAACTCCAGTGATCCTCCTTCCTCAGCGTCCCAAGTGCTGCAATTACAGGTGTGCCTCACTATGCCAGGCTGGATTATCATTTCCATTGATGACACATACACTGTCACACCTTACACTTTTATCTTTGGCATGTGTTGAGGACCCATGATCTCTTCATCCAAATCAAGAACATTAACAGTAATAGTAAAAGAGTATTTCCTCTCTATCCCCATTCCCTTGCATCTTCCAACTCCAAGATAAACTCTATCTTGAATTTTCTGTTTTTAAAAATGATAAAATACAATTTTCCCTCTTAATAATTTTTATTTTTTATTATTTATTTATTTATTTTTTTGAGATAGGGTCTTACTGTGCAGTTCAGGCTGGCTTTGAGCTCACTTTTGTAGCCCAGGCGGGTCTCAAACTCACAACAATCCTCCTGCTTCAGCCTCCCAAGTACTGGGATTACAGGCGTGAGCCACCACGCCCAGCTCCTCTTAATAATTTTTAAATACAGTTCAGTGGGCTGAAAGCATTCACTTGTTTGCTCTTTAAAAATAGTTTTACCATTTAAACACATATATCTAAACAAAGTGTTAAACTGAATATTGCTGAACTTTATCATAAAGATAATTATATAGCATTTAATCTTAACATTATGTATTCATCGTTATTTTAGAGAAATTCACTTACATTTTGTCTAAACAACCTTCCTTGTCTTTTGTTGGGTTTCATTCATAAATGTTTTATGTATTATTGCTATTATAAATTTCTTCTTCAATAACATTTTATTTATTTATCTATTTCGTACAGGGTCTCTACACAGCTTATGTCTGGCTCGGTGTGCTTGGGGCAGCCAGCACCAAATGTGGTACCAGGGATTGAAGCTGGGTCCTTGTGCTTGTCAGTCAGGTGTTTAGATTGCCAAGCTATCTCCTCGGCCCTTCAATAACGTTTTAAGTTACTTGCTACTGGCATAGAAAATAAAATACACTGATCTAGCCACCCATTTTGATAAGCTGCTGCAGCTTTATTTGGGGAATGTTCTGTGAAACAATTTTATCATGTGTAACATTTTATTTCCTCCTTTCCAATTCCCATAGCTTTAGGCTAGGGCCTGAGAAAAGACAAAATGGGCATCTTAGTCTGTTTTGTAAATTTACCATATGGCCAGCTTACCAATATAGGCGCTTTCCTATTAGCTAATGTACCTGATTCCAATTCCCAGTTCCACCACGTACCAGGCTCACAGTTTGTGAATAACAGACACATTTGCTCTCAGTTATAAGTGCATTATCCAGAAAGAGCATATCATTCATTCCATCTAAGGGAGAAAGCTAAAGCTTATAGATGGGCATATTTCTGATCAGTGAAAAGGTCATTAAAGTTGTTTTAAAACCTTTAAAATCTACTGTCAGGTTTAGAATAACCTAAAAAATAGTGTTTTAAGTATTATAATGTGCATTTGAAAGAAACAGTCACAGATAGACCTAACCATTTGTCTAAGACCACAGAGCAAGCGGGAGACAGAACTATAAAACTGTACATCTGAATTGTCAACCCATTACATCCTCTCAAGTATGAGGAAGAAAAAATACTGCAAGGGCTAAATATACCCAAACAGAAGCTATTCTCAGCCCTTGCAAGCATGATTATGACAGCCTGCTACTACCCATTCTGTCAACATCACTCTCAAGACAGCTGTGAATGATGAGACACACAGGTAATTTAAAGTTATGTAACAAGTACTACCAAACTCCTCTAGCTAAGGGAATACTTTGAGAACCCAAAGTCAAAACTATGAAGTTCCTCTTTGCTCAAACTCCGTTTTTTTTCTGAAGAGTAGCCTGAACAGGCTGAGGGGATTTCCAGCCTACACAAATTGCTAAAGTTCTACTGCTCACTGTTTAGGAAGTTTCTTCTAAGTACATTAATTTCTCAGAAAGGATTTTTTTCTGGCTCTATAATTCCAAGCCTATCAGGTCAAACTTTTGAGGGTTTTTTTTTTTTTTTTTTTTTTTTTTTTTTTTTTTTTTTTTTTTTTTTTTTTTTTTTTTTTTTTTTGCTGTTGTTGTTTATTCTTTGGCCTCATGCCATTATCAGACAGATTATGGTAGCTGAAACTGAAACTAAAGTAGGATGTTTCCTTAACTCTCATTTTCTTTCAAAACTAGATTCAGATCAGTGAAATCTAGGAAAGTGAATATTTCAACAGCCTTACAAAGACTGAATAGAACTTAAAAAGTTATTTATGTTTTTATGCAAATAACCCAGGTAGCATTGGCTATGAGTGAAACAAATTATAGTGGATAGGTAAATAGAGATAGGTAGATAGATGGATAGATAGATAAATAGATAGATAGATGATAGGTAGATATAGCTATAGATATAGATATATCTTTAATTTTTTTCCTAATTTTTCATATTGATCATATTTATGAAGGTTCTCCCTTTAGCAAGCCAACCCATTCAGAACAAGAGGATTATTTGGTTTGATTTTATTGTCAACATGCTGATTACTAATTCAACTTTCTATGTTTTCTGATGCTGTTGTTAACTTAGTTCCCCAAACAAAGTACAAAAATAATCATAAGAACAAGTCCAATTCTCTCCCATTCTTCTAAGACCACTCATAGCTATATATGTAATATACACTGTGAACTCTATCCCCTCATTCATTTGATGCATAACTGAGATACTGACAAGAAGCAATTAAGAAATATTCTGTATTTATGCTAAAGTCCCTCAAATGAAGAGTCTGACCTACAGTTAGCTGTAATATTTGTAATAACTTATATGGAAACTATAATCTTAAGTAAAACTTGATTTATAAGGCCAGGGAAAATAATACTCATTTGCAGCATCAAAGTCTGATGTACCAAAGCAAATTCTCTTTGAAGAAATACAGTTCTTAGTTATTCAATGACCTTTTTACTTTTTGTTTTTTGAAACAAGATCACATATTGTTCTGGCTGGCCTTAAACTATGTGGCCCAGGTATCATCATACCTGGCTGTGCTAATACTTAAAGTCTGTAAAGATTGATGCATCCATCCATCCATCCTTCCATTCACCCAGTTCTTTATCGAATTCCTCCAATATGCCAGGTAATGTTCTCGTGCTGGGGAAATAATTGGGAATAAAGGAAAAAAGTATTTTCTTCCTGAGGTTTACAGTCTAGTGTAGAAGATAGATATTAAACAAATCAATAAATGAAACAAATAGCTGATGGTAAGAAATGTCATGTAGACAATTAAAGTACGGTTGTGAATACTTCAGACTGTGGAAGAAGAGAATAAACAATCTAGCCAAAATCAGTATGTCCATAAGGACCCACATGATACAACATTTTCTTTTCTATTTTTAAAAATTTATTTTGGTGGTAGTACTCAGTCTAAAGTAAGAGTTGGGGCTGGGGAGATAGCTCTGTGGCACAAGTGCCTGCCTGGCAAGTGCAAGATTGTGAGCTTGATCCCTGGTCCCGCAAAAACAAAAAACAAAAAAAAATCACCCAATAAACTAAGATTCTTTTAGCATAAACTAGATCCCTACACCTTTATAAAAATTTTTATTTTGAGCTAGAGTTTCTCTAGGTCCCTAAATTGCACAAACTGAGTTCGAGCCTGCAATTCTCCCAGAGTGCTGGGATTACAGTAACTCAGTGTCAGTTTTCATTTAGCATAAAATTCAGCATAAGACAAACTATCATGCTGTAGGGTTATGCCTGCATTTAGAATCATTTTAGATCCCTTGGTGCCACTCACTTAGAAATAACACAACCAGTGACTGTATAGTACTGTATCTCTATATTGAATTTCTTTCTTTTTTTTTTTTTTTTGTCTTTTTGAGACAGGGTTTCGCTATGCAATTCAGGCTGGCCTTGAGCTCACTTTTGTAGCCCAGGCTGGTCTCGAACTCACGCCGATCCTCCTGCCTCAGCCTCCCGAGTGCTGGGATTATAGGTGTGTGCCACCACACCCGGCCTTCTATATTGAATTTCAACTGTAGGGTCCAATATTTGTTCTACTGCAATGGATATCACATGCTTTCTACTGTTGCATATCCAAGTGCTACTGAGCCCCAAGAGATTAGGTTTTGTCTCAATTTATCACCCAGTTCTAACTGTACTGATTTCAGTTAACTTCGTCACTATCTCAACCACTGATAAATTTTCCTTTGCTTTGCATCAGACTATCTTCCAAAACTAAGCTCCATGTTGAACCAGTCTGCTTCCTTCCTGTCTCAAGTTGTTCTGCCAAGATCTGTTTCTACTCTTTTTAATTGTGCAATTCATTTTATTTCCTAAAAAAGCCCTTTATTTGTCCATAATAATCCTCTTTTATCACTGTAACTCCTTTTTTTCAAATCACTGCGGATGTCATCTATGTCATTTTCATTTAGGGATTCACTTTAAGACATGAAACCTATTTAATGTATCAAAATTTATAAATCCAAATAAGTAGTATTTTCTCTCAAAAGAGTTATATCAGAGGTTATTCATTTATTCTGAACATGTTATGAGTGACTGAAGCATGTGGAAAATTCTTTGAAATTTGACTGATCCACATATTTGAGCCTACCAAGACCAATTTTATTACTGTATGAAATTGGACAAAGGACATTGCCAGGCTAAAATAGCTGATAATCAAATACAATTTGCTGTTACCAAAAGCTAAATTTATGTATAAAAGATGAAACATTGCCCTAACTGATGATATTAATAATATTTTAAAGCCAGGTGGTGCACACCTGTAATCCCAGGACTGGTGGACTGAGGCAGGAGGATTGCCATAAATTTGGGGCCAGCTCTGGTTACACAGTGAACTCAAGGGCAGTCTTGAAACATATATTTGAAGAAGGAGGAGGAGGAGGAGGTGGAGGAGGAGGAGGAGGAGGAGGACGACGATGATGATGACGACGATGACGATGACGAGGAGGAGGAGGACGACGAGGACGAGGAAGACGAGGAGGAAGAAGAGGACGAGGAGTAGGAGGAGGAGAAGGAGAAGGGGAGGAGGAGGGGGAGGAGGAAGGGGAGGAAAGGAGGAGAAAGAAGAGGAGGAAGAAAAAACAAAAGAAAAGAAGAGGAGGAAGGGGAAGGGGAGGAGGAAGAAGAAAGAGAAAACAAGCAAGCAAGCAAGCAAGCAAGCAAGAAAGAAAGAAAGAAAGAAAGAAAGAAAGAAAGAAAGACAGAAAGAAAGAAAGAAAGGAAGGAAGAAAGAAAGAAAGAAAAGAAGAAGAGGAGGAGGAGGAGGAGGAGGAAGAAGAAACCTCTGAAGGCAATTTAAAAAGCTCAAAAAAGAAATACTGAGAAAGTGCTTCAGGACTATAATAAATGAATGACAAGCTTTGTATAACCTAAAATCAAACCTCATAGATCTATGAAATGAAAATAGCTTTTTCATAAGGATATTGTCAGGGAAAGATACTTCTACTCATGCCTTACTGCTGCCAAGTAAGATGGATGAAAAACACCATTAAAAACACTTTTAAAATAGGACTCTGACAAAGATTAACTTGATGTTTTATAGGAGATCAAAGATAAGAAAGTACCATATAAAATTATGCATGCAACAAATTTGTGATTTGCAAGAAACTGTTCATGTTTTGGAAAGTGAAACCTAACTCACTCTCATTGAAAAAAAGCAGCAGAGGGATATTCCATAGCTTTGAAGCCACAATAAACACAAATAATATATTTGATTTTACAATGTGGGAATTCCCCAAGGAGTAGCTAGCAGGTTTTGCTGAGTTGAGTCAGCAGTCAAGTTATCCAATCAGAGCTAGGGAGGGAAAGTACTTTTACATATAAATACTGGATACTAGCCCCATGCTTTCTAAGACGCTCCTTAACTGCTGAGATACACAGAGGAATCTCCAGTCTCAGCATCATGAACCCCAACACCATTCTTACTTTCTGCCTCATCTTGCTGACTCTGAGTGGGATTCAAGGTAAGGAGCATCAAGAGATATTTAACTTATAAAATGAGAAATCAGGACTGGATATAAATTTAATTATGGCCAGGGATTTGTTCTGCTAATACAAATGAAGTCAGAAAAACAAGTAGAATAAAAGAAAAAAGGAAAGATGAGGGAAGAAAGAAAGAAAGATATGAAGGAGTAAACCAGGCAGATAATTTCTTAACCAAGTAAGCTTGACTTATTACAAGTTTCAATTCTCTTTTTGTATATAATTATTTAATCACTGAGACATGTGTTATAATGGGATAAATTTGCCCTCAAATTGAATATTTTACAATATGAGGTTATAGGTCCTACCAAATACTATACCGAAAATGTGACACTATCTTAACCTTACTGTTTCTTTTCCTATAGGAATACCTCTTTCCAGAACAATACGCTGCACCTGCATTGAGAGTAGTACTCAACCTGTTAATCCAAGGTCCTTTCAGAAACTTGAAATTATCCCTGCAAGTCCATCTTGTCCACGTGTTGAGATCATGTGAGTCAAATCTCATCTAATAATCCCTTTCCTGGTTATAATGATATATTAAATATGTGATAATATAATCATTAAAGATCAGTGAAGTGTTTGCAATGACATAAAAACTAATGCATAGCAATATAAAATATATAAAGTAAAACTTAAAATTCTGACTTTAGAACTATGTATTCTACCTGTTTTATTAGTGCAACACTGTTTTAAATGTTTTTACTTAAATTTACTACCATAGTGCCACAATGAAAAAGAATGGGGAGAAGAGATGTCTGAATCCAGAATCCAAGGCCATCAAGAATTTGCTGAAAGCAGCCAGAAAAGAAAGGTAAGAAGTGTCATTTTGCATGGTATCTAAAGTTACCCTGATTACCTGTCTAGAGGTTAACCATATGATATTATGATCATATTATGATTGTGTACTAATATTAGATCCCTTCAACCTTAAGGTAAGATATGACTATCCAAGGAATACTGCCAATTTCTCCCAAGTCCTTTATGTCCTAAAAACAAAGAACTCTATAATCTACAATGACTTCTTGTTAGCAGCAGGAAGCTCATCAAACCCTTTACCTAAAACTCGTTGAGCTAAGAACTCAATGTTAAGCAGAACCCAAACTACAGCTAGAGTCTGAATATCAAGCTTCTACATGCTTCTTCTCCTCTTACAGGTCTTAAAAGATCTTAAAACCAGTAGAAGCAAAATCACTGCAACGCTGGTAAGGATGGTTCACAAAGAGGCTGCCTCTCTCTATCTCCGAGCAGAGTCCAACCTGATAGTGAAAGTTCCTGATTTGTACTTCTTCTGAAAGGTCATCAACCAGTTGGCAAATCAGCTGCTAGTACTCCTGTGAGAATGTGGACAAATCATCATTCTAAGCTAATAGCTCTAATAATGGTGTTACTAGTTCTATTACTAATAGTAATAGCTCTAATAATGAGTATTAACTCTGTCCTGTCATTAAGCTATGCCAAGGTGCTACATACATTCTTAGCAATGTGCCAAACCCTACCACTGCTGACACTCCTCACCATTCCTATTTTCTAAGGGTTCTGAAGGAATCTTTTACTTCTCAATTCACCATACTTCTTTGACTCTCAAGTAACTAAAAGGTACACAGTCACTGAACATCTGTTCTTATAAGTACAATCAGTATTCTACTGCCATCCTCCCAAGGAACCACATTTATCAGTGGTTATATACATTGAATTCCAAATACATACAGGAAGCTAAACATGTATGAAATGTTTTTTAAATGCTATTTAATGAAAGAGTGTACAAAATGGAATTTTAGAATTTTACTTATATTGTTTTTAGTGTATATAGACCAAGTCGTGTAATTAAGAACAATATGTAAAGAAAATTTTAAATCTAGATGTATGTTTTGCATGTACTAAATGGTTTTCAAAATAAAAAATAATGTTTGCACTGAAATATCAGAAATAATTGCTAACTATTGAGAGACAAAACGATAATAAAATAATTCTAACTAAGATAAAGTGTTATGTGGGTCACTTGATATCTTATTTCTTTTTTTTATATCTTATTTCATAAGCTTAGGTTAGACAATCCTTGGCCTACAGAAATTGACAAAGGTACCAACAGTGAACCAGAGTTTCAATTTAATTCCCTGAAAGGCCTATCACATAAGATTTCTATGTGACTGATTTAGCATAAGATAACTTCATCTGAGCTTCAAATTTCTGTAGGCAAATTGTTGTTATCCACTTCCACCTGAATATTCTGTGGCAGTGATGGTGAACCTTTCAGAGCTTTCAACAATAATAGCCCACTGAAGCACACATGCCATGTTTGCCGTCACTATTCTACAGGAACTTCAAACTCCAAAGTATCTGGAAGCAATACCCTTCTCTCCTACACTTGTTTCTTTCCCCTATCCTATTTCTTAATTTAATTCGGCCTGCATACAGTCTGCTGCCCAAATCAGAAACCTACAAGTAATTCCATATTACATTTCTCATCTAGTACCTAGAATGTATAAAGAATTGTCATGGAAAAAAAAAAAAAAGAAAGATAGTTGAAAAAACATGAAACAGGGTTGGAGAGAGATAGCTTGGTGGTCTAAGTGACTAACTAGCAAGCATAAGGTCCTCAGTTCAACCCCCAGTACTGCACTTCATGCTGGCCCCAGAACCACAGGTACAACCATGCCAGCCCAAAACCAATCATGGTGGAACATACCTGTAATCCCAGTCATGGGAAAGTTGAGACAGGAGGATCGCTATGAGTCTGAGCTACATAACGAGATCCTGCACTGAATTAAAAATAAAATAACAACGAAAAAACTCATGAAACAGAAATGTGTACCAAGTTTACAGAAGAAAGACACAAACTCCTAACATGAATAGATGAACAACCTCATTTGTAATAAAAGAAGTACATATTCATATTATTAAAGGATACCACTTAGCACTAACACACTGGCAACAAATGTTAACTTGGGTAATACCAACCATCAGCAATGATGCAGAACAATGAGGTTGTCCTTCTTACTGGTGAAGAAAATAGTTACAATTACTTTCAAAAATAGTTTGACATCTTAGAAAGTTGTGCACACACACACACACACACACACACACACACACACACACTCCTTATGTCCCAGTAATTCTACTGTTTTGTATATACCATAGATAAATTCCTTTAAGTGTGGCATTTGACATGTATAAGAAAAAGTTGGTGGTATTTTTCAGCACTGTTTATAGTTAACAAAAACCTGAAGCAATCCAAGTGTCCATAAGAGAATAGAGTACATTTATTCAATAAAATATGTAATAGTGAAAATACATGAAGTAAGACTATACATATTGGGATAGATGAACCTCAAAATCAACCTTGCACAAAAGAAACACTTCATAGAAGAGTACATGCAGAGCATAGTACCATTTCTGCAAAACTTTAAGCCAGGAAATTGAACATTTTACTTAGGAATAAAGATATAGAGAAAACAAAACAATAAAAAGAAACCCAAATAACACTGCTACTGAGAATAAACAGACTAGCAATGTGAAATTTTAAAAATATATAAACTACACACAAGGAAATTATTATAAAAATATTATTTAATAGGTACTATTAAATGACAAATGTTAGATGTACATATAGCCATATGTATGTACATATGCATAAATCGCTACACATCATTCCCTTCGTTAAAAATCTCTGGGTAGGGCTGGCCCGATAGTTTAGCAGACTAAAGCACCTGTTTAGGCAGAGCTCAGAGGCCAGGGTTCGATCCCCAGCCTGCAGTGCCCATCTTGCCCCTCGAGTGCACTGAGACTGGGATTGAGACTGAGTGTGGTGGTGCATGCCTGTAATCCCAGTGCTTGGGAGGTTGAAAACAGGAGGATCACTACAAGTCCTATCTATGTAGTGAGACCCTGTAGACTGTGTCCTAAATACAAAAGAAAAAAAATCTCTGGATGCTTCCTAATATAGAAATTTACAAGGCCCTTCATTCTCCTGGATCCTCATTTTCCACCATTCCTTCAATATCACTCAACTAAATGCAGGACTATACTTTCCATTCTCTATAGTAACAAGACCTTTACTCTGTGTAGCATTAACTTACACTCAAAATACAGGTCTCTAACCTTTGTAATCACTAACACCCACACCTTTGCAAAAGTATTTGTGTTTTCTGAAACTGAGCATACATTTTCATGCCTTCTGTTCAGAATGTATTTCAAAGTTCAATGAATTTGCCCTTTCAGATCTTATTCAAACAACTGTGTTAGAACCCTTTGGCCAGGGTTGTGGACTTCTCTGCACTTCCACTTTGTAAAGTTTTTTAAAATAATATTTTCTTTTACAGTAATTAATTTAGATGCTGCTTCCCTGCACTAAACAGTGAACTCCTTAAGCACATAAATTATTTTGTTCTTATTTATGTCCTTAGGGTCTAGAGTTGTAGTAAGAAAAGTTTGATGAATGTATTGAAATGAATGGCAAATATATAATTTTCACGAGAGTGGATCCTTTTCTTGCAGAGTTAAACAATTTTACAGCAAATAACTTAAAAATGGCTATGTTAAAAATTAAAATTTATTTTCTGTCTTCAAAATTATTTTCCTTCAGGCTAGGCCAGAGTTTCCCAATAACTACAATCATATGCCATGAGATGTAAGCTGACTTACCAAAAATCAGAACAAAATTGGTGTGCTACTAACAACCTTTACTAAGATGTCCTGGAAATGATGAAGTCTTAACATTCTCACTCAAACTAATTTATTCACAAATATAACTCGGTGATCAAACTTTATATTAGAAATATAAATCAAAGGGCTTGCGAGATGGCTCAGTGCTCTAAAGCACCTGCTTAGGTAACAGCAGGGACCAGGGTTCAATCCCTGACACCACATGCTGCCCCGGCCCCACCCTCAGGGCAGGCTGAGCCGCTATATATATATATATATATATATATATATATATATATATATATATATATATACGATATATATATATATATATATATATATATATATATATATATATATATATATCGAGAGGCCAGAGTAATGAAGGAAAAATTTGTTCTTAGTGACCTGAGATGCGCGTAGGATCTGAAATTTCACAAGACTATGTTTTGCTTGAGTTAGTTTATCATAAGTAATATTTTGAATGGGAAGAATGAATTCCCAAACAAAGAGAAAAGACAAAGAATTTGAATCTAAATTAGGGCTTCTGAGAGTTTTGAGAAGTAAATTGTTTTTGAAGTCCTCTAATAGCAGCAATAGCTGTCAAGAAGAGGGGAAGTTCACACCATGAGAAATTAAAACAGGCCTAGAGGTTTCAATATGAGAGAAACTTCCCCTCTCACAAGTTAAAGGAAGTCTGTTATCACAGTGACAGGATCAGTCACAGCGTGTACCTAATTAAAGAGAGCACATAACCAAAAGATGTTTGGGGGAGGTTGGACAGCACATGTGAAAACTGAGAACAGGCTCTTGGACTATGTAGTTACATCAGTATTCAGTTCCTCAGAGACATGAAACTGGAATTTTTCAAGGCCAAAAAAGTTAAAATGCTTCTCCACAAGGGAATTAGTAACTGTCTGTTGATTTTCACTGTTCTGACAATTCTTGGCTGCTTTCCCAGGATAGTCATAGATGGTCAGGTTTCTGTTTCTTCTAAAGGCCCTGTATGGCCATAAATGCAACTTCAGTGAGGCCTAGCAGAGGCAGGTTGTCCTTGCTGAGGGAGCTGCCACTCTCCACAGGCCTCTACCCCCAGGCCAGCCCAGGCCATGTACTCAGACGTGAAGTCCACTGTAGCTGCCCACTGCCTATACAAAAAAGTTTCCACCCAACCCACAGGGCCACCCACCTTCTTGCTTCATCAAGCCCTGCCCGGGGCACCTGTCCTCTGTCCTTATAACCTTGTACCCCGTAGCCTTGTGCCCTGTCTCTCACTCCCCATACGCTGTCCACGCTTGGTCAGGAGACTGAGATAAGGACAATCGGGGATACACAAGAGGAGCCCTCGGGTCCCAATGGTACCTCTTCCTCCTGCGATGCCACTCTCACCTGTCCAGGGAGCAACACTCTCAGCCGCGATACAGCGTTGGGCACTTGACCGGAAGCTCTGCACTGAGAAGGTTCTGGACCTTCTTGGCTGCGTACGCGCATGCGCAGTGAGCACCCTTCGCTGGAAGCGGCCAGGTCTGTGCTCCGAGGCCTTGAAGGAGCTGGAGCAGAGTCTTGACTTGCTGGTAAGTGTGTTTTTACTGATTGGTTCTGGCGCTAACCTTCTAGTACCTTCCTCCAGAGCTGGTGGTTTGTACATGAGCCTCCATGGCCCTGCCTTCTGTAGTGAAAAGTATTAGTTAATACTGATCAGAACACTGCAGGTCAAAATGTGACCACAGTTTTCTAGTGAAAGATTCCTATAATATTCTATGTCAGCATTAATATTCCATGTAGAAACCAGAGAATAAATGTTAATCACATCAGGTTTGATTGCCTGCATATGAATTCCTACTAGTGGGGAGAGGGAGGCAAGAAGACAATTTATTGGTAGGAAAGAGTCACTTGGGTCAGCCCCCCTAAAGGTAGATAGAGGTGCTAAGAGTTCTCACCCATAGTACCTGATAGTAACCCTCACAAAGGACACTGCCAGAATCTTATTTGTCAGATGTGTGTGTGTGTGTGTGTGTGTGTGTGTGAGAGAGAGAGAGAGAGAGAGAGAGAGAGAGACAGGATCTCACAATTCAGTTCAGGCTGGCCTTAAGCTGACTTTGTAGCCCAGACTGGTTTCAACGTCGCAAAAATTCTCTTGCATCCTCCTCCCAACTGCTTGGATTACATGTGTGCAATGCAGCGCCAGGCCCATGTTTGTCTTAAGTCAATGTGAGTATAGTTTAGCAGACCTGCCAGTAAAAAGTCAGATCTTAAAATATTCACAAATAAAAGGACTGTTTTGAAACCCCATTTTTGAAAGTCTCTAGAGTGAGTGAAAAATAAAAATAAAGGCCTATCTATATCATAGTATATATATTCAATATATAGAACAATAAAAGTTTTATTGTATTTTTATTCCAGTATATTCTCTAATTATGTCAAGCTGCTGGTAGGTAAATGGCTCAGACCAAAAAGTATTTCCAATACTTATTTTTCCATTGTCATTTAGCTTTTCTCAGACTATTATAATAAATATTTCTATCATCTTCAAATGATATTTCTGTCCATCCTTAAAATACCAACTGTAGCACTAAGGCTTTCAAAGTCTATTTATTTTTATTTGTTAAAATTATTGGGCTGGCCAAATAGCTGAGCCGGTTAAAGCACCTGCTTAGGCAGATGCAGTGACTGAGGATTCGATCCTCAGCATGCCATTGAAGCCCCACCCCCAGGGGTTCATTGAGATAGCGACTGAGACTGGGGGGCAGTGTTGTGCACCCGTAATCCCAGCTCTTTGGGAGGCTGAACAGAGGCAGATCACTATGTCCTATTTACATAGTGAGACCCTGTAGACCCTATATAGATCTTGTCCTAAAATACAAAAACAAAACAAAACACAAATTATTTTTTTCTCAGATGCTGTTTTGAGAGAGGTTATTTTTCTTTTGGGTCTTTTACTTTTTTTTTTTTCTCCTCACTCTTAACCTGTTACCCAACAGTAATACTCTCTGAGAGAAATTAGACATGATTTCTAAGTATTGTGTTACTTACCTTGGCTTTAACTTCTGCTGCTGGAAGAATTCTAAATAGTCAGAGCAGATGTAATATATACCTTAAATATTTTAAATTACTTACTATTGAATTTTTACTTTTATTTATTGAAAATGCAAGCTTCATTTAACCCACTAGAAAAATGAGCATAAATATACAATTTTTAATCTTTATAGCTATGCCATTAACATTTGGAATAAGCAATCATGTTTTATGAAAATACACTGAATTGCACACTGTATATGGCTGGCCTCCATGATAGAGGTTTAGGTAGAACAGTGATGGCCACAGGATTCTTCATTTTCTTTGTGCTTCAAAAGAACAAATTATTTATTGGGCAAGAATGTGACATGGATTTATTTTTTTTAATAATAAAATTTTATTTTTTCTAAATATACAGCTGGTTGAACCTATTCATCAAGCATCTTCACCAGCAGCAGAGACATCTCCCTCATTGGTATTTCTGGTATACATAACTTGAGCTCTGTGCTTTGAGACCAGCTTGATAAGTCCTTTACTAAAGAGCTCCTGAAGGGTTGCTCTGGCTAGTACCCATGGATCTTTAGTCTCTCAGACATCACAGCAGATGCTGTAAGTTTATAGTTAGGAACTTTGTTACAGTTGTAAGAAGTAGCTTTATCAAACAGAACCAGGTTGTTGAGCTTGTCCCAAACTTTGCCTCCGGACCACTTCTCTTTGACCTACCCTCCAGATCTGTTCACTGGGTTTTTGTCTTCCATGGCTGACTTTCTGGCATCCTCTTTCTTCTTGTCGTCTTTGGGTGGCATCGTGGACCCTGGAGAGCAGCGGTTATCACTGCAGGCCCATCAAGATGTTGGCCAAAAAAAAAAAAAAAAAAAAGCTGTGACATAGATTTAAAAAATACTTTTTCTAAAAAGCACTGACTTCTTTTGGGCCTACAGATGTGCAATGAATAAGTAAAAGTAGAGTAAAACATTGTCTCTGCCTTCATTTTATGTACCTTCTTTTTTATTTTCCATTGTGTCTGGCTTTAAACTTTGGTTCAGATTTCTGTCAGGTTGGCACACAGGCATGTTAATTACCTAAGGAGCTTCAGCTTAAAAACTGGCTTATTATCCCTAAATTTCCCTAACATATTTCATTTCCTCCTCAAGACTGAGGATACCAAGATAAGAGTAACTGAAAGTGTTCTCAAGATGTGCAGGGACATTTAGCTGCCTCTTTTTACAACATCTTGTTCCAAAGCACATTGAGTGGTCCCTAGAAGTTTCCAGTCCCTGATTCAAGCCTGCAGTTACCTTGGATTCCAGAAACAAGAGAGTCTGTGTGTACAAATTACCTCATGATGAGGTCGGCCATGTGGGAGCCACTGTGCTGCTCTCACCTGAGAAACAAAGCCCTTGCTTCAGTATGCCCCTGACTTCTCCATCCTACTCACTGAGATGTGTAGAGCTGTCTATATTTAAATGGATGTTCCCTTAGTTGGATAAAAGAATGTTATTTAGTCTGGCTGAGGCCCTAGTGGTCTCATTAACAGCAAAGCAGAAATGCACAAGCAAGAAGAGCCTCTGTGTTGATGGCTGGAATGGGGGTTCAAGCAGAACCCTATAAATAACATATAAGCTGAGGCCATGTGATTTGGAAAGAATTGTACCTTACTGGCAGTAAAGTGTCCACCTTGCACACCTCAGGATTATCTGTGCATTGCTAATTGGAGCCTCTGTGAGTGCTGTGGCTGCTTTCTTTTCCCTATGCACTCTGCCTTGACCACCAACCCCTCCCTGATTGATACCAATAAAAGTCATGAGCTTTTGGAAATGAGACCTTTTGTTCCACAGTGAACACTGAATCACTCCAGAATGTGATGTCTTTTCTTTAGCATCCATGTGCCATATTGCCAGGTGAGTTAGACCAATACCTTCAGAAGGAGTTTCAGTAGACCACCACCCAAGGAGGAGCAATTGCTTTGTAAAAGGAATGGAAGACCCCCTGTATCCTAAGCAGGAGTAATCATGTCATGGGAACTAGATCCCACCCTTTAAATGTAAAGGATTTCTTCAGAGCCAGAACAAAGATAATCATCAACCAGAACCTAGCCTACCTGGAGCTTAGCTCCATAAAAACCAGTCCCTTTATTAACAAGTCAATCTGACTTTCTCCATCTGCACTATGTACCCTTAGCTGTTTTCCATTAGTTTTCCCATTTTCTCTTCTCAATTAAAAGCTTTGCCTGTGTCCTCATACTTCTTGGTCTGGTTTTAAATTTCTGTTATCACTGAGTCAAGGGGTCCCACACAAGGTATCAACAGGATTTTCCTCATCATACTATGTCATTTCTGTCAGTTGAAATAGGCTAGGGCCAACCAGATAGTTCAGTGGATTAAAGCACCTGCTTAGGCAAAGTATAGCTGGGCCCGGTGGGATGGCTCAGTGGTCTAATGCGCCTGCTTGGGAAAGCTTGGGCGGCTTCAGGGACTGCAGCGGTTTGATCCCCGGCACCACATGCTGCGCCAGCCCTGCCTTTGGGGCGGGCTGAGCTGGCCATAAAAATGAGTGAATAGACAAGGGTTCTGAAACAAGAAAAAAAAAAAAAACGTATAGCAGCAGAGTTCATCCCCAGAATGCCATGCTGGTCCCATCCCATGAGGCACACTGAGGTGGCAATTGAGACCAGGAATGGTGGTGCACGCTTGTAATACTAGTCAATGGGAGGCTGAAAACAGGAGAATCACTGCAAGTGTGATCTACATAGTGAGACTCTATAGACCCTGCACTAAATATATTTAAAAAAAAAAAAAAAGAGGGCCGGGCGTGGTGGCGCATGCCTGTAATCCCAGCACTCGGGAGGCTGAGGCAGGAGGATTGGTGTGAGTTCGAGACCAGCCTGGGCTACGAAAGTGAGCTCAAGGCCAGCCTCAACTGCATAGTGAGACCCTGTCTCAAAAAGA
>PVJA010028201.1:0-27855 GCA_004027025.1 Myocastor coypus
GAATTTTTTATTTTATTTATTTTTTCTTGTTTCAGAACCTTTATTTGTTTATTCACTCATTTTTATGGCTGGCTCAGCCCACCCCGAGGGCAGGGCTGGCACGCAGCATGTGGTGCCGGGGATCGAACCGCGGTCCCTGAAGCCGCCCAAGCTTTCCCAAGCAGGCGCTTTAGACCACTGGGCCATCCCGCCGGGCCCCAATTAGGGGGCTTTCTGAGGGTACATAAATGAGGGAGCGGAGGACAGAATGGCTGGGCGGGGCATAGCCCTTGTACCTGGACCAGGGGTAATGGTGGGAGGCCCTTTGGGGGGAGGGAGTGGAGGCTGGGGAAAGGCAGGCGCACACAGCCCAATCTCGAGGCCCTAGGTTCCAGTGAATGTACTGAGCACCACTCCCAGCCTTTCCAGGTGGGGCCGCTTTAGAAAGTGGGACCCCAAAGGGTGCATCCACTGAGGCATTATTTAAGCAGAGGCTTGAGCAGAGTGAGGACGACTCAGTCGTTTAGCGGTGTGGCTGAACCTCAGCAGGGTTCGGGGAAAGAATCCCTAGGGTGCTGTTGGGCTCCTTGCTAGTGCTTGGGGCGGGTCCTCCCTGGGGAAAGCATATAGGCACCAGTTGGTGGACAGGGACGGTGGCCTGGAGTGGAGATCAGAGCAAGGTCTGGTGGCTGTGGTCAGGAAGAATTTTTTTTCTTTTCTTTTTTTCTGGAACCAGGAATTGAACTCAGGATCTTGCACTTGCTAGGCAGGTACTTGTACCCCGGAGCTATCTTCCCAGCCCCCAGGAAGAATTCTCTAACCAGCCGGGTGATGGGAGAACAAGCTGCCCAAAGTGGCTGTCTTTGACATGGGTTCTGGCCACACCTTGGCCTCCTATAGCCTGCCTGCCTCACTCCTTGCAGAGGTTCCGGTTCTGTGGGGACCTGGACTGTCCTGATTGGGTCCTGGCGGAGATCAGCACGCTGGCCAAGATAGTTGAGTGCCTGGGTCCATGTGGGCTGGGGGGATGGTGGGATCACTCAGCTGTTCACATGCTCTGTGACCTGGTCATGTGGTTGCCATCTCTGACCTGCCCCTAGCAGTGAGGGCCAGGTGGCTTGGTCCAGGTGACATAGGGACTTCCCTTCCAGTCCTCTGTGAAGTTGCGGCTGCTGTGTAGCCAGGTCCTGAGGGAGCTTCTGGGACAGGGGATTGATGTAAGTACAGGGTCTGTCACCCTGCTGTTCCAAAGCCTTCTCAGACATTCCATCCCTCCCTGCAGCCCCGCCTATGCCTCACACAGGATCCACTCTGGGGGGCACCGGGCTGGTGGGTTCTGCACCCCCTGAATGCCTCCTTTTCCCACAGTATGAAAAGATTGTGAAGCTCACAGCAGATGCCAGATTTGGTGAGAAGCCTACTGTGTCACGCGTTCTGGGTGCCCTGGGCCTTAGCCTAGTCTTCTCCCACAGCCTCCCTGTATTCCCAGAAGGGATGAACCTCCAACAGGGCTGCCTGGTGCTCTGCCAGCTCCTAGGGGAGCAGTCACAGTGCCTGTGGCTCAGGGAGGTGGCTGTGGCTGCAGTGACACCCCCCCTATCGTGGTCTCCAGAATCTGGTGATGTGAAGGCCACAGTGGCGGTGCTGAGCTTTATCCTGTCCAGCGCAGCCAAGCACAGTGTGGATGGCGAGTCCCTGTCCAGTGAGCTGCAGCAACTGGGGCTTCCAAAAGGTGCACAAAGGGGAGTGGTCAGGACCTGGGGCAGGGACTACTTGTGGGAGTGGGGCTGTGTGGCCCCCGCTGGGACCCGTCAACCAAAAGTGCCTTGCTGCCCACAGAGCATGCAGCCAGCCTGTGCCGCTGCTATGAGGAGAAGCAGAGTGCCCTGCAGGAGACCCTGCGTGCCTGCAGCCTGCGTGGTGAGTGGGGGCTGGGGTGTGCTTGTGTGCGTGGTGTCTGCTCTGGCCCCGAGTCTCTTGGTTGAAGACTCGGTTTCTGTTCTCTGAAGCCTGCAACAAGCAGCACCTGCTCTGTGCCTGGCCTGGACAGAGGCCACACAGCCTTGAGAGTTGCAGGCCAGGTTAGACTAGGGACAGGCTCACCTGGCTCACCCACCTGAATGTTCCCTGTGCACCATGCCCTTGCAGTGAACAGACTGGCAGGTGTGGGCTGGCGGGTGGACTACACCCTGTGCTCCAGCCTGCTGCGCTCTGTGGAGGAGCCCCTGGTGCATCTGCAGCTGGAGGTGGCAGCGGCCCCTGGTGCTGTGGCCCACCCTGTGGCCATGGCCTTGTCAGCAGACAAGTTCCAGGTTCTCCTGGCAGGTGAGGCTGATTCGCTGGCGGGGTGCGTGGCCTTTCCCATCTCGCTGACTTCCTCCCTCTGCCACTTTTCACCACAGAGCTGAAGCAAGCCCAGGCCCTGATGAGCGCCCTGGGATGAGGAAGAGGAGAGGAACTCAGCTTCCCCTCTGTGTCAAGCTGCTGTCCCCCAACTTCAGGGGTGGCTTCATTTCTGCATGTGGGAGGCCTGGCTGAAGGCTCCTGCCTCCACCGGTTTCCCACTCAAAAGACTTCAGCATGGGTTCCTGAGGGCCTTTCCTGCATTGCCTCCCTCCCCTCAAAAAGCAGGAATAAAGAGAGCATAAAGGAGTATGTAGGTATGTAGGTTCCTTTTCTGTTTCTTTTCTTTCTTTCTTTCTTTCTTTCTTTCTTTTTTTTTTTGTCTTTTTGAGACAGGCTCTCCCTGTCTCGCTATGCAGTTCAGGCTGGCCTCGAGCTCACTTCTGTAGCCCAGGCTGGTCTCAAATTCACACCGATCCTCCTGCCTCAGCCTCCCAAGTGCTGGGATTACAGGTGTGTACCACCACGCTTGGGTCCCCTTTTCTGTTTCTGATGAGGGGTTTCTATGAGAGACACTAAGTGACATTCCTCATCTGCTGAGATAGGGCAGAGTACAGAGTCCAGCCACAGTAGGAAGCCAGGTAACAACTGTAAATACCTATGCCATGAGTTTTATATTTATGCCATGAATTTTGGTTACCCAGTTTCATCAAATAGAAACTACTAGCCTTAAAATGTGGGAGATTTCAATATTCTCACTGTTGGGTCAGACAGAAAAAAATAAACCTCAGAGTTAAACTTGCACCATTGCGGGCTGGGGAGATAGCTCATTAGAATAAGTGCTTGCCTGGCAAGTGTGAGAGCCTGAGTTCAATCCCCAGTTTCAGGGGGAAAAAACACCTAGGCTCTATGCTAAGTACTAAACTTTCACCATTAATTAAATAGACTTAACAAATACCTACAAAAGGTTTTCTCCACCAATGATAGAATACACATTTTTCTCAGCAGCACAAGGAACTTTTTAAAAATAGACATATCTGAGGCCATAAAGCAATCTTGAAACAAATACAAAAGAAAAGAAATAACCTGCTGCATATCATTGATCATAACAGAATGAAGCTAGAAATTAGCAGCAAAAGAACTAAAAAAAAAAAAAACGAACTGTAAACTCATGGAGATTAAATAATACTTTTTTTGGTGATAGCCCTGGGGAATCAAACTCAGGACCTTTTGCATGCCTGTCAGGTGCTTATGCAGCTGAGTTGTCTCCCTGGCCCAATAATACATTATTGAATTAATCAGTGAGTCACAGGAGAAATCAGAAAAATTTTTAAAAAGTTCATAGAATCCAATGACAATTGCTTTTCAGTCATTTGGGTAAGATCAAGTGTAGAGTCAAAAGGAAAAAAAAAAAAAAAATGACAACAGAAGCATAACATCCCAGTTCTTACAAGATAGTCAAAACACTTCTGAGTTTAGAGAGTTGTAGAGAGCCCAAGTCAGAAACCTAATGGTGCAGCTCAAGGTTCTAGAAAGATAACAACCTCAATTAGAGACTAATGGAAGGGCTGGCCAAATAGCTCAGTGGATTGCAAGCAGGTGTAGGGGCTGGGTTCCATCTCCAGGCCTGCCCTGCCTGCGACTGAGACTGGGCGTGGTAGCACAGGCCTGTAATCCCAGCTCTTGGGGGGGCGGATCACTATGAGTCTGTTCTAGTAGTGAGGCCCTGAACACCCTGTAGACCCTTCCCTAAAAATACAGAAAATAAAACCTAGTGGAAAGAAATGACAAAGAGCAGAGTAGAAATAAGTGAGACCAAGATTAAAATAATATGAAGATCAGTGATGGGCCAGCTGGATAGCTCAGTGGACTGAAGTACCTGCTTAGGTAGAGCACAGTGGCCAGGGTTCAGTCCCCATCGTGCTGTGCCAGCCCTGTTCCCCCTTATGGGGGCATCTTGAGAGGGCAACTGAGACTGGACATGGTGGCACCTGCCTAATCCCAGAGCTTGGGAGGCTGAAAACAGGAGAATCACTATGAGTCCAATCTATGTAGTAAGACCCTGTACAACACCCTGCACTAAAATACAAAAAAAGGAAAAAAGAGATCAGTGAATCAAAGAGTTGTTTCTCTGAATGCCAGGAAAGGTGACCTGAGGATGGGAAGAGGCAGCAGAAAAGGATAGAAGTAGAAATTATTAATATACAAGATTTGGAATTATATATACCAGTTCCCCCGCAATGTATCTACTCTGCATCACAAGTATACTAAAAAGAAATTGACAGAAAAATGCCATTACATGTAAAACAAAAAAACCCATAGCAAGTCCTGTGGGCAAATCCATCCCATGCATTCACATTGGCTGGGCCTTGGGGCAGTGTCCCTCCTCTGCCGTCAGCATCCCAGTTACTCTTGGCAGTCATGGAACATCATGTCCTGATCCATGCTCAGTCATGTGTCTTGTGAGCCTGCACTCATGGATAGAAAGCATTTGCATGATTGTATCTCATCTCAAGGGTTTAGTAAAAATATTTTTCAGTGGATGGGCAGTGGGGAGATAAAAGACTACTAATGATTTTTAAAATGTTGACTGGGGGGTCGGGGAGATAGTTCTGTGGCACAAGTGCCTGCCTGGCAAGTGCAAGGTTGTGAGTTTGAATGCCGGTCCTGCAAAAAGAAAAAAAAATGTTGACTGGGGCCATTAAGATGGTTTAGTGGTCTAAGGTGCCTGCTTAGGAAAGCTTAGACAACCTCAGGTACTGCGATTTGATCCCTGGCACCACATGCTGCACCAGCCCCACCCCTGGGGACAGGCTGAGCTGGCCTTTAAAAAAAAAAAATGTTGACTATATAAAATTCACGAGTCCAAGCGAAGCATGGTGGTGAATACTGATTACCCTAGTGTTCAGGCAAGAAAACTGCAAGTTCAAGGCCAGCCTGGGTGACACTGAGAGCCTCTGTGGGATGCTGCCTCCAAGGTGCCTGGGGGAGCAGGGTGGTGGTTGTGTGGGGGAGTGAAGCACGTTCTCCACACTGTGGCAAGGTCACTTAGTGCTGTGCTGTGTGGTGCGCTGGTGCTAACTGCAGATGCAGGAGGCATGGAAGAGCTCTGGAATGGCACTACCAAAGCCTGTGGCCACTCAATGAAGAGCAGTGCTCTGCCCTTCCCTCCCCATGCTCAAAACCCTTGTTCTGCTTGCTGCTTTGCTTTGTTCTTGACAACAAGGTCTTGCTGTGCAGTTCAGGCTGCTCTCGAACTCATTATGTATCCTGGCTAGCCCCCTACTCATGAAGATACTCCTGCCTCAGCCTCATGAATGCTGGGATTGTAAGTGTCTGCCACCATGCTCAGCTCTTATCTCCTTATTGTGCCAACAGCTTCGCTATGCATTCATCAAAAGTCACACTCTAAAGCCAGATGTCATGGTTCAGGCCACTCTGGAAGGCTGAGGCAGGAAAAAATGCAAGCCCAGCCTGGAGAATTTAGTAATTTGGCAAGACTCTTTCTCAAAAAATGAAAAGGGTGAGAGCCAGGCATGGTGGTAATCCCAGCACTCGGGAGGCTAAGGCAGGAGGATTGGTGCAAGTTCGAGACCAGCCTGGGCTACAAAAATGAGCTCAACGCCAGCTTGAACTACATAGCGAGACCCTGTCTCAAAAAGACAAAAAAAAAAAAAGGGTGAGGGATGTAACTCAGTGGAAAACCCTGGGCTCAATTCTCACTACCACTAAATAAAAGGAAAAAAAATACACTAAAAAAGTGAATTGTGCTGTATGTAAATTATATCTTAATTTAAACACTCTAAATGAGAGCAAGAAACAACTCCACAGTTCACTTTGTGGTTGGAAGATGTGAACCGTAACTTCTGCAGCACAGATGTGTCGTGTTGACAGTGTCTGTGTTGATCAGAGTCTCACTAAAGCAGGCAGGACCAGCAGATATCAAGTCAGCGCTGAGGAGGTGTCCCTGAATACGCAGCATCGAGCATTCAGACACCATTGCTGTTTAATGGTGCCAGCGTGACACATTCATACAGATCCAGAACGTGAGGGAACAGCTATCTTCAAGGGACGGTTGGCTTCGACTCTTCAGAAAGGTCAGTGTTAAGGTTAAAAAAAAAAGAGATGGGTGGGGTGGAGGATTCCATGGAGATTAAATGATCAGAATTTTTTGGGGGGAGTGGGCCAGGACTCAAAATCAAGACCTTGCATTTGCCAGGCAAGTACTGTGCCACTGAGTTATTTCCTCTGCCTTAAGTGATCAGAGGTATATTCTAGCTCTAACATTTTGTACTAGGTGTGATGGTACATCCCTATAATCCCAGCTAAACTGAAGGCTGAGGCAGGAGTATAACAACTTGGATCTGTCTCAAAATGATTTTTTTTTAAAATTTTATTTATTTATTTTTTTCTTGTTTCAGAATCTTTGTTTATTCACTCATTTTTATGGCTGAGCCCACCCCGAGGGCAGGGCTGGCACAGCATGTGGTGCCAGGGATCGAACCGCTGTCCCTGAGGCTGCCCAAGCTTTCCCAAGCAGGCGCTTTACACCACTGAGCCATCCCGCCGAGCCTTCAAAATGATTCAAAAGAGGACTAGGGGGGAAAAAAAAAGAGGACTGGAGAGTGTGGCAGATTGGCTGGGCACTTGCTCAGTATACAGAGGGCTGGGTTGGGTGTTTTGAGGAAAGTAGTTTTTTTTTTAGAATATTTTATTATTTATTCATTCATTCATGTTTTAGAACCTTTGTTTATTCACTCATTTTTATGGCCAGCTCAGCCCAGGGCAGGGCTGGTGCCTGGGATCCAACCGCTGTCCCTGAAGCCACCCAAGCTTTCCCAAGCAGGCACTTTAGACCACTGAGCCATCCTGCCGGGTCCCCCCCCCTTTTTTTTTTTTTTAACTTTTTTGTTTATTTTTATGGCCGGCTCAGCCTGCCCTGATGGCAGGGCTGGCGCAGCATGTGGTGCTGGGGATCGAACCGTGGTCCCTGCAGCCACCCCCTAAGCAGGTGCTTTAGACCACTGAGCCATCCCGCCGGGCCCAGGAAAGTAGGTTTTCTTTTTCCCCCTCATTGGGAATCATACTCACGACTTCACACTTGCCAGGCAGGTGTTGCACAGCCTAAATGGGGGAATTTAAAGGTGGACTAGGAATAGGATAGCATTGAAAACTCATGGTTAGCTTTCTTAGCCTTGCTAAAGGTACTGTGGTTTTTTAGAGATGCTGACATGTTCCATGATAAAATGTCATGGCTTGTCTAAGTTAAAATACTTCTGCTAACGTAAGTGAACAAGTGGATGAGTTGGGGCCCAGTGGGAGGCGGGCAAATCATGTCTGTGGACTGGCACCAGTGCCTGCTGAATTTAGCGAAATGCAGCTCTCTGACCTCACCAGCTAGGCCTGCCCTGTGTGACTGTATTGTGGCCGTCATCCAGCTGCCCCTCCCGCCCCCCCACCTCTGCCGCAACCCATCCTTGTGCTGGCGTGTGTCTGAGTCCCCGCCTTGGCCTAAATTTCACTTCAGACAATTCCACCAAAAAATCCGAAGTAGAAGGTTTTTGGGTCCCTGGCTCCTTAGGGTGCACTCCCCATCTGGCATGCAGGGTAGATGTTTTGTTTGTGTTGCGTCTGCTTGGTGACACTGCCGGCCACCCCTGGCTCCCCAGGGACCTCACCTACATGCACCTGTGCTCGCATCTGTGCTGGGGACCTCGCAGCTGCTTTGTGCTGGAGTGTCACCCCGCCCAGAACGCGCCGCGACTCCCTCTCTGCAACCCCAACTGTGATCGGCCTTCCTCCTGGTGTGGAATGGCAAATGCCTCCGGGGATTGCACTCCTTTCCCGGCGCACCTTGCGCTGCGGTCCCGCCCACGAAGCGAGAGGCGTGGCTGCGAAACCCTTCCGGCCAGTGCGGGAGGCAGTCTCCGCGCACCTTTGAGGATGCACGGCGGCTTTGCTTGGGCGCCGGACTTAACGTTGCCCCTACCATCTTGGGATCACTTGGGGCGGGTGAGTGGCGTAGGTGGAGGAGGCCCGGCCAGAGTCCTCTGGATCTGGGAGCTCGAGGAGCAGCGGGTGCTTGGAGCCCCCTTGTACAAGTAGGCGGATCAGCCGCACAGTGATCGCCTGTCCCGCAGAGGTTGGGACTTGATCTACACGCTGTGAGGAAGCCCAGGGCAGCAGAGGGGTGAGCGGGATGGGGGCCGCTGCCCCACCGGCATCCAGCTCCCTTAGCTTCTGCGCACTCGGCTAACCCCAGTTGATTCTCTTGTGTGACCTCTTCTGGCGAATACAAGTGATAACACCCATCTCACCCGGCGCCACCGGCCCTGTCACCCCCATCGCAGGATGCCCGAGGGTCCCGAGCTGCACTTGGCCAGCCGATTCGTGAACCAGGCCTGCCGCGGGTTGGTGTTCTGTGGGGCGGTGGAGAAGTCCCCGGTCAGCCGCAACCCCGAGGTGCCCTTTGAGAGCAGCGCCTACCGCATCTCGGCTACAGCCCGGGGTAAGGAGCTGCGCCTGACGCTGAGCCCCCTGCCCGGGGCCCAACCCGCTCGAGAGCCACTGGCCCTAGTCTTCCGCTTCGGGATGACTGGCTCCTTCCAGCTGGCGCCAGCTGAGGCGCTGCCACCCCACGCCCACCTGCGCTTCTACACGGCCTCCCCTGCTCCACGTCTGGCCCTATGCTTCGTGGACATCCGCCGCTTTGGCCGCTGGGACTTGAGAGGCGAGTGGCAGCCGGACCGCGGACCCTGTGTCCTGCTGGAGTATGAACAGTTCAGGTAGGACTAGCACCCGGTATGAGGACCAAGGCAGTGTTCCCAATCTGGGTCGGTGTCCTGTGAGCCCCAGAGAGGAAAGGCCACTGCCTGAACAAAGAACCGCTACCATGGGCTGTAGCTTGTACCCAGACCAGACGGGTTTTTTCGTGCCTTCTCTAGGACAGAAGAGTAAGAAGTAAGGCTGCAGCTAGGAGAGGCCCACACCTGTAACTCCAGTACTCACGAGGTACAGGCAGGATTGCTGAGCTCCAGGCTAGCCTGGGCCACTTGAGACCCTGTCTCAACAAAACCTAAGGAGGGGCTGGCCAGGTGTGGTGTAATCTCAGCACTTGGGAGGCTGAGGCAGGAGGATGAGTACAAGTTTGAGACCAACCTTGGTTACAAAAGTGAGCTCAAGGCTAACCTGAACTGCATAGCTAGACAAAAAGACCAAACAAGCAAGCAAACAAAAAACCAACAACACCTAACTGTGGATGTAGCTCAGTGGCAGAGCCTTGCTCCATATGTGTATTTTATGGCCCTGGGTTCAATCTCCAGATTCACCAAAGGGGGTGGGGTGGGAGACAGCACAGGGCTGCTTCTGCAACTGCCTCATGACAGCTCCTGAGTCAGGTTGAATGGTGTCCCATATATTGTCAACTCCAGTGTGCTGGGGTCTCCTCTGAGTGTCCCTTGCTCTGAGCCTCCCAGGATCTGATATGTTTCCTGAGGTAACTTAGCACCAGGAACTTCCATCCCAGCACCAGGAACTTCCATCCCCTCAGGGAGGCATGAGAGTTAACTGGTTTGTGCCAGATTTGCCCTGGGCTGGTATTACCATCAGCTGGGAGGGAAGCACAAGCTGAACTCAAGACACATGAGCTAGGAAAAGTCCACCAGGTGAAGATGCAGAGGGTGACTTTATTGGCAGGTGTGGAGGAGCTGGATATAGCTTAGAGAGGGACAGAGTCCACATATCTGAGAAGATTCTAATTGACTGGAGTCATAGAGGCTGGGGTGGCCTTAGCATGTTCTCCTTCCTGATGGTGGTGGGGTAGAGGTACAATGTACCTAGAGTTGAGCCTCAAAGACTTAATTGCATCTCTGGCTTGCTCAGATGTGAACCCTTGTGTACCTTAATTTGGACAGCTAGGAAGACCTTTCCTGCCTTCTACATAGCTCCAATCTGGCCCTTAGCAGAGGGCTGCAGAACTGGCCTGCTGGAAACTGTTCTCTTATGGACAGCAAGGCTGTTGGGGGGGGGGGGGAGTTTCCACCTGCTGGGGAGCCTGTGGGGCCAGAGCAGCACCCAGGGAACTTTCCATTCTCTCTTACAATCTCCTCTCTTTCCCCAGACTTGGTCTTCTGGCTCCATCATACTCTCATGCCCTTAGCCAAGCCAGTCTACCCTGAGTCTTTCCCTACAGAGGCATTTTGCAAAATGCTTCTTTGGGGGTAGGGGAAGGATCCCCAACCCTTGGAAGTGGTCAGCCAGATGCCTTTAGAGCAAGGTCAAACACACACATATGGCCTAAGTCACCAAAGTTCTCACAGGTAGTTCTCAATCACACGTGCAGTCTCCGTGCTCACTTACCTATATGCTCAAGTGTCCTGAGCACCTGGGACTCTACAGAACCATGTATTCCCCGAACATGTTCCTTCTGATTGCTGTTTACCTTTTATAAACTTAAGTCTCATATTGTTCCCACTGAACAGATAGGACACCTGAGGCTCCAGTGTCCAAATAGTACTGAGGCAAGGAGAGGTAGGACTTAAGATTCCTCTTCTTGGGGCCTGGCGGGATGGCTCAGTGGTCTAAAGCGCCTGCTTGGGAAAGCTTGGGCGGCCTCAGGGACCGCGGTTCAATCCCCAGTACCACATGCTGCGCCAGCCATAAAAATGAGTCAATAAACAAAGGTTCTGAAACAGGAAAAAAAAAAAAAAAAAAAAAAAATTCTTTAAAAAAAAAAAAAAGATTCCTCTTCTTGCACCTAGGAAGTTTCCCCCAGATCCCCTCTCTTGCCTCAGGACTGGGGTACAGGCCTCATATTCCAGGCTGTGTTCCCCAGGGAAAATGTGCTCCGAAACCTGACAGATAAGGCTTTCAATCGGCCTATCTGTGAGGCCCTCCTGGACCAGCGGTTCTTCAATGGCATTGGCAACTATCTACGAGCAGAGATTCTGTTCCGGTCAGCAAGCAGGCCGTGGGTATGGGCTTGGGAGGCAGGTGTGCCCACTGCTGAGGCTCAGCATGGCCACTTTGCTTCCCTGCTACGCCAGGCTGAGAATCCCACCCTTTGAGAAGGCACGCACAGTCTTGGAGGCCCTGCAACACCACCGGCTGGTAAGGGCACCTCTGGGATGTGGGGCTGTGGTCTGGATGTGGACATCTCAAGCTCAGCTCCATGTAGGGGGATGGGGAGGGGATGAGTTGCCTTGGGGCCCTGCTGCAAGCTGATGGCCAAGTTCTGCTTGCCCCTTTCCAGAACCCAGAGCTCACTCTGAGCCAGAAGATCAGGGTCAAGCTGCAGAACCCAGACCTATTGGAACTTTGCCACTTGGTACCCAAGGAAGTGGTCCAGTTGGGTGAGGCCCACAAGACAGCCTGTGACCCCTACTGTGTAACCTGGGCAGCTGTCTTCCTAGGCTTGGATCCCCTACTTGGGTGTGGGGGTTCATGGATTTCTTGGCCAATGCCTATCTCAAGGCTGCAACATGGCAGCCAGGGCTACTGCAAGCCAGGGAAGGCATGGGTCAGAGTAGGGAAGGCAGAACCATGAGGATACAATGAGTGGCAAGAGGGGAGCTTGGCCCCTGACTCAGTTGCAGCTGAGAGCCTACTCTTCCTCATAGTCAGTAGCTTTTCAACCTCTGCTGAGTTCCTGTGTCCCACAGGAGGCAAAGGCTATGGGCCAGATCATGGGGAGGAAGACTTCGCTGCATTCAGAGACTGGCTGCAGTGCTACAGTATGCCGGGGATGAGCTCCCTGCGGGACCGGAGTGGCCGCACCATCTGGTTTCAGGTTTGGGCTTTGCTATTCACACCCACGCACAAAATCCAGGGAAGCTGGAGCCCTTGGAGGTCCCCAAGGGCCACGTTGTTTCCATTACGTCCCTCCTCTCTGCCAAGCCCTGGGTGGCAGCTGGTGGAGGCCTCCAGGCACAAAGTTATGAGGCTTGATTCTAAGGAAGGTTGTTGCTCCCAACACAGGCAGATTCCACAATTAATTCTTCTGTTTTAGGGGGATCCTGGTCCCATGGCCCCAAAAGGTAAGCAATTGCTGATGCAACAGACTAAGGAGCCATGCCATGGAGTGGGCGGCTAGAGAAAGGGCTAGAGTTACGGGACCACTAAACTCCAGTGAAGTGTCCTACAGGGGGCAAGTCCAGAAAAAAGAAATCCCAGAAAACCCACCCAGGACCCCTGGATGGAATGGAGGTACAGCTGCCAACCCCTGCCTTCCATGCAGCCCTTTCCTGGCCCTACCTCCCAGTCTGGGTTCATGGCCAGCTGTCTGCCTCTCACAGAGGTGGGTGGGTATTGACTAACCTATGGCTCCTCTGAAGGAAGCCCACTAGGAAACCACAGGACTTGTATGTCTTTTACCCAGCACCATCTACCTCTGATCAAGGGCCCTTCTAAGACACCAGGGGCTGAGCAAGACCTTCTTGAGGTGACTGCAGCCTGGCAGCCTGAGGGTCCAGGCCTCCAACATCACCCAGGAGCTCCCACAGTCCATGAGAAAGGGAAGAGGCGGAGACGGCGGCGACAGGCTACCACAGGTGGGGAAAGTGGGCCTTGGAAGGCAGTTGGGATGCAGAGGTGGTAAGGCTATTGGGCAGGCCTAGTCAGGGTCTCAGCATACCTTCTTCTCTCCCAGCCCACCGCAGACTCCAGAAAAGGAAGGCTGACACCCCATCCGGGGAGCCTGGGGGCACTATAGCCTCTTAGCTGGTCTCCTTGCTTGTACTCACTCTTTTGGGTGCCCTGCTGGGAACCTGGGCCTGTCTGAGTTTCTATAAGCAACACTGGAAGGGCTGGATGGCTGTAGCCTGTGGCTGTTCCCTATGCAACTGTTGTGTTTTTAATTGTATCCCATATTCCACATGGAAATGGAATGCCCACATGGAAAATGCAGTATTTTTAAATGAATGAATAAATTTGAACTTTCTGGCACTTCTTGGGCTGGCTGCAGTTCTATAATGGCTAGGCTGTTTTTATTTCTGACAATCTTGCTATGTAGCCCAGGCTGGCCTTGAACTTATCATGATCCTCCTGTTTCAGTATCCTAACTTCAGGGATTACAGACATGTGCCACCATGCCTGACTTAATAGCTGTGTTGGAATGAAGCCTGCTGTCCAGCCAGCCCGAGGGATGCCCTTCTTGGCAAGGCAGACTGAGCACCATCCATCCTCAAGGCTCTGGCTATCAGTGCTTGGGAGGTGGCATACTATAAACAAAGTATATAGTATGTAGTCAAAGTTCCAAGCTCCTCCAGGCCAGCCCCAGACTGGTCACAGCTGTTGTCCTGTGGACCTAGCAAGAATGCACTTACCTGGCCTTCTCTCCAGGCCTTCTCTGCCTCTTATCTTATGGTCTCCAGGTTCTGGGGTATTATTCACATCCTGTATACCTAGCAACCTTAGATCTTGCCCTGGCTCCAAATCTCTGGGAAGAAATGGTCCCCTTCTCCCTGAAAGCTGAAGACAAGCCCTGAGGAGAGCCAGCAGGAGCTACAAGCAGGGCAGCTGCTCACCTAAGAATTTATTATTGAGAGGTGACAGGTCCTTGTTTTAGGCTGGGAAGGCAAATGAGTCCCAGAGCCTTGTACAAAGAAAACATCACCCCTAGGTACTCAATTCGATGGAGGCTGAAGCACAAGCACTAGAGACCTCACTTGGAAGGGAGAAAAGGTGAGTTTCAGGCGAGAATCTTGAAAGGGCAACTGGCCAGCGGGATCTCTACGCTCCAGGAGGTCACAGCTATGGACCAGGAGAAGTCATCAGGGCCTGAAGTGAGTGGGACTGCCACCTTCAATCCCATCCCATCCCTTCACTCACAGGACAGCCTCCTGAACAGGAAGTGATGTGTGCACCCAGCAGTCCACGTGGCTGCCATAGGCCTCATACAGTCGCAGGACCAGCGTGCGGTTCTGGTTTGTGGTCTCAGCCTGGGGAGGGAGGCAAGCAGTGGGCAAGCTAGAGGATGGCCAGCCTAGGACTCTGACCGCAGAGAGCTTCCCCTTGCTTACCTGTTTGACAGTCTCCAACACAACAGCTGGTGAAGAGAGTGAAAAGGCACTCCAGGCAGTGGCTGGGGCTGGGCTTGGGACTGGTAGTGCCAACAATGGGAAATTGAGGTTGTAGGCAGCAGGGATAACACCAGCATCCTGGAAGGAGCCTGGCATGGCCAGAAAGGCACACATAGTGAAAATGAAACCCTCTATGGGGGCTGGGCTGCTAAGGTATATCCCAAGGAGGGTCATTTATTTGAGGTTCAGATAAAGAAAATACTGGTGCCTGGCACTCACCCTCATGTGGCATCAGTGCATAGGTGAATTCGTGGCATCCCATGTCAACAGTAGCATCAGGAGCTTTAGGAGCCCGCAGGCTAGGGTAAGAGGGACGGCAGAGGTTGGAATTTGGCCTGGAAAGACCAGCCCCAGCTACAACAGCCCAGCCTGGGAGCACCCACTCACAGAGATAGGCTGAGGATATTGCCTCGTGCTGAGGCCCCATACTTGCAGTTGTTAAGCAGGGCCAGCCCAAAGCCATGCTCAGACAGGTCCATCCAACGATGGGTCCACACCTGCACAGGGCAGGCCCATGCACACTTGGTGACCCCACTCCTTTCCTTGGGCCCCTAGTCTTCAGCATGCCTGTCACTAGGACTGAATTCCAGGCTCTACTTTAGCAAACCTTAGGCATGCCACTCAACCTGTCTGCCTCAGCCTCCTCATGAGTATCAAACTAAATGTACAGCCTTTAGCCTGAGCCCTGGCACAGGCAACTGCTGGTCCTCTTCCTTTCTCTCTCACACCATAGAACCTGTCTCCCAGCCAGGGAGAGAGGGTCCAAGCCCCTTTCTTCTCTACTTCATGGCAGACCTCAAATCGAGCCCAGTCCCAGGAGGTGTTGCAGTGTGTGGGTCGCTGCAGATGCCCAAACTGGATCTCATAGGTGGCCTGGGGGCTTCGCACACGGGCAGGGAACTCCACCTTCAGGAACTTGTGGGCCTCATGCCAGTGTACCTGGTAGCACAAGGGAAGGGTAAAAAAGGCCAACACCCTAGCTAGGGCCAATCCCTCCTTACCAGCCACTCCTGGCAAAAATGGCCACCATCCTGTCCCAACTACCTCAGTGTGGAAACGGACATAGGGGCAGCCAATATCCAGCACAACCTCCTGTCTGAGCTGACTGTTGGGGCTGATCTGCAGCAGGAACCAGGCGCTGCCCCGAAGGCCACCTTCAGTGCCTATAGACAGGGTCCCTGCCTGGCCCAGCACAGGCTTCCTGAAGGATAGAGAGGGTAACTGAGCCAGGCCAGTCTGTATCCCCACCTCTTGTTTTCAAAGTTCTGCCCAGCAGATACCGTGTCTCCAGGTGGTAGTCCATGACGTCCCACGCATCCCAGTACAAGGGGATGTCATTAAACAGCACAAACTGGTTTCCCAGAGCACCTTCAGCAATGGCCTCCCTAGAAGGACATGGGAATTGGCACCTCACACCTATATGCCCTTGTGCACTCCAGCTGTACTTGATGGAATGGGGCAGGAAAGTGGGGGCAGGGGACTCCTGAACCAGTCTGCTCACCCATAATAAGTCCCTGGTGAGGCCTTAATGGGCTGTTGTGGCCAAGGGACAGGGGCACAGGTGCAGGGAAAGGACAACAAGGGGTTAGCACCTGCCAGACGCCACCAGGACTAGGGACGTCAGGTGTCCAGTTGGATCCAGTCTCACTCGGATGATGCCATTGTCCAGAGTCACGGAACCATCAGTCTTGGGTGGGCAGGATTTTGAGACTGAGCCTGCAGGGGCTTCCCACAACCACCCCCCTCCCACCACCTCCAGCTCCAGCCTCCTGGTTCCAGGCTCAGGAGCACCTAGGACAGCCTTGTCTGCCCAGGAGCTACCGGACTCACCTCCTGTATCACGAATACTGGCTTCTGGGGCAGCAGAGGCTGTGGTGAAGAAGCGGTGGGAGCAGGCGCATAGCCCATACTAGGCACGGTCACCAGGACTGAGGGTGAGGCCCAGCTGTCAGTGCAAGCCACTGATCATCCAGATACCTCATTCAGGTCAAATCAGGGTGGTGAAGGATATGGTTCCTATCCTTTGGCATGAGGCACCCTGAGACACCAAGAGACCCCCATGGGAGTATGCTTTTTCTGGTCTGGTGGGCTAGGTTCCTCCTTTTGCTCCTACCGAGGTTCTGGGCCCCACCAGGCTTGGGCAGGGCCAGTACTTCTGTGCGCTTCCAGGGCAGTGTGTTGACAACCAGGAGGCCCTCAGGCCCAGGCTCCCCAGCACACAAGGCACCAGCTGCAGCACTGAGCAGTGTGTTGCCATGGGAACGGATATCTGTGGAGAGGGGCTGGTCATAGGATGTTGGGCTTGGGAGACCTGTGAATTCCACAGGGGGATGTCCTAGGCCCAGCTGCAGGTGCAGAGGGTGGCAGGACTTGTCAGCCTCACCTTCATAGTGTTTCATGGCATCCTCGGCCACCAGCTGGATGCAGCTTCCAGTCACCACATCATGGAACTGGTTCAGGAGCAGAAGCCTGTGGAGAACAACAAGGGTGGGGATGGGATGCTACAGTGGCAGTGGCAGAGGGGTCTAGGGTGGGCAGAGACAGGTGCCAGGCTGACCTCCAGAGGTGCTGCAGCTGGGTTACTGGATACATGAAGTGAGCACTGCGTGCCAAAGCCAGGCTGCTGAGCAGTTCAACATCATGTAGGATCCGCTCGCACTCCCGGTTTCCCTTCTTGATCTGTGCCCAGGGTGCAAGAGTGGGCGAACATGGGCCCTGTCTGAACATCCCATAATATTCTACAACCACTTGAGCTATAAACCTGTCCACTCCATCCAGCCCTTTTCCTTTAGCACAATGGGCCCCTAGCCCTTGCATGTCTCTTTGGGATGAATAGCTGGCCTTTGCCCCTGCCCTGCCCCCAGCTGGTTACAGACCTGAGCATGGGTGGTGTAGGTGCCATTGTGCAGCTCCAGGAAGAGCTCCCCGACCCACGTGCACAGCTGGCCCTGGTCACTTTCCAGTGCCTCGAAGAGCAGGTCTGGAGAAGACAGCTGTACCCTGAAGGAGGGCACAGCCTGAGCCTCACAGTTTTGTACTCCAAGAGCATAGACAAGATGTACAGGCCCAACAAGGGACCTCCCCCTGACCCCCAGGTCCCTCTACACACAGCACTGGTTCTAGAAACTCAGAAACTCCCCTCTGTTGGGCTCAGGCTCCTGCCCATCATGGCACCCCTACCCATTAGGTGAGGCCTGGAGAAGCTGGCAGGCAGGGCTTGGGGAGGATAAGGTTGGGCAGAGGAGCTGAGTCCAGTGTAGGAAAAGAGGGAAGGCTAGGAGACCAGGGCTGAAGTGGCTACAGAAGAGCCAGGCCTGACCTGGGCAGCCCGTCAGTGTTTCCCAGGCGCCTCAAACGGTCCAGCATGGTCTGAGTGGGGCCACCACCCCCATCACCAAAACCGAAGAGAAAGGCACTGTGGTTGGCCCGGCCCTTGTCCTGGTTGTTGTTTACGGTCTTTAGCACCTAGACAGAAGACAGAGAGTATGGCATACCTAGCCTAGGATGCCTAGCTCTCTTCAGCTTCCCATTACCCTTCAGCTTCCCCTCACCAGGCCCTAGGTGCCGCTCACCTCCTCCACAGTGCCCTGCATTCCATAGGAGTCACCAGGTGGGAAGTGAACTAACACACGTGAGCCATCCAGACCCTCCCAGAGAAAGGTGTGGTGCTAGAGCAGGAGAGAGAGGAAAGGCTAGGATCAGGCTGAACAGGGTGGCCTTCCCAAATGGACCCTTGCCCTGGCTTGCCTGCTGCACAATGCTGATGGAGTGCCATTCCCCAACCCCACTCCCCATGGGATTTGATGTCCCTCAATAAGCCTGGGCAGAGAAAACAGGCTTGCAGAGATTCCAACCCTGGGATGTGCTCACAGGGAAGGAGTTCACCAAATTCCAGCTCAACTTCTGGGTTAGGAAACGTGTGATGCCACAGCCGCGCATGATCTGAGGGAGCTGCGCTGAGTAACCAAACGTGTCAGGCAGCCAGAACTGTAGAAAGAAGGCCATGCAGGACCCAGCTTCAGCTCCCAGCGTCCTGCGAGAGCCCAGTCACACCATGCCCTGCTGGGGGTGGCCCAACTCACCTCAGAGCACAGCTTCCCAAACTCCTGCAGAAAGAAGCTCTGGCCCTGCAGGAACTGTCTCACCATGGCCTCTCCACTGGGCAGGTTCCCATCCTGATGAGGGGAAAGGGAAGTGGCCAGTCAGCCTGAGGGGACAGAAGGCAGGCAGGGGCAAAGGCCAGCTCCACATCTCCAGTGCAGGAGAGGCTGGGCCTCAGGAAGTGCCCACTTCCTCAAGTCCTGCCAAGTATAAGTATGCATCTGCCTGTGGTGATGCTGGGATCAGACTCACCTCCCTGGGAACCCCAGGGGACAAGTAAGTACTACGACAAAGACGGTAGGAACAGCCTCCAGAAAATCACCCACCAGGCCAATGGGCTGGCCACCTGGGGGAAGGCCATTGCCTTGGGGACTGAGACTGACAGTAGATCAATGCACTCACCATCTCTACCCAGGTGCCTCCCACAGGCACAAATTGCCCTTGGCAGGCAAACTCCTGAAGCTGGACATACAGGCTGGGGTAGTGGCTCTTTACCCATTCGAGCTGCTGTGCCTGTGGGGCAATAGTGGAGAGAGATGGGCCAAGGACCATCACACAGGGCAAAGAATCTGGAGCTCTGGGGCTCAAGAATCCCCAGGATCCTCTGCCCCACAGAGCCACCCCCCGACCTGGGAGCAGACAAAGATGAAATCGGCATTCTGTTCCATGAGCTTCAGGGCTGTCACCCAGCTCCGGGCACATTTCCGCACAGTCTCCTTGAAAGGCCACAGCCAGGCTGGAGAGGGAGAGGGTAAGAGTGTGTAGCGCCAAGGTACCAAAGGACTGCTGTCCCTTCCCTGTCCCAGCACCCTGTCACTCAAGCCTTCCTCATAGCCATGATCTCCTCAGCTGTCTCTTCACATTCCCTGCATGGTGGGAGAGGGTGGGGAAGGAGACCTCAGTTTCTTTACCTACCTAGAACAATGCAACCTGACATCCTGACGTCTCCCCGCCAATGACACAGAAGAGAACCTTGTTTTGCGATTCAGAAGCAGGACCAAAACTAACCCATGATATTGGTGCTTAGGCCCAGTTTCAGCTAACTCTATACCTATTCTCTCTGAGGACTGGCATGATCTTGTCAATCACATCTTGCTCCATTCAGCTGGATTAAGGGCCTTTCCTAAGTTTCCCGCAAGGCTCCCCATGCATCACCACAGCTGTGGTCATTCTGTAGTAATCACCTCTACAATGCTACCTCATGCTCTGACAGAGGGCCTAGGAGAGAGCAGGTTTTGCTGACAGAATAATTAAGCCAGTCAAAAGAGCCCATAGTTGAGTATCCTTGCTCTACTTTCCATGTGGAGAAACTGAGGCACAAGAGGGGCATGTGACTGCTGAGAGACATACTGTGCTTCTTGGGCACAGTCAGGGTTCAAAGGCTCTAGCTCCTGCTTCCCCAGCTAACTCAACCTGGGGGCACTTACCTGTATCAATGTGGCAGTGCCCCATGGCATGTAGTGTGTGCTGGCTGTCACCACCACGTTGGCTAAAGAACTGAGAAGCCAAGGCCTGGGCCACTGGGAAGGTCTCAGGCCGAGCAGGGTCACAGACATTCACCATCTGGTTGGCTGTGTATAGTGCCTGGAAGCTGCGCTGGTTGTCTTTCCCAAGGCCCTGTATAGAGTTTTGCCCAAGCCTCCTCTCAAGCATAGCTCGGCTCTGGGCTCAGCTGACCTTCCAGGGATTCCAGAAGGCCCTCCAGCCCTTTGTTCCCCCTCAGCACCATTTCCCTTAGGGAAATCTTTCTTCCCTGGATTCCAGAGTTCCAGTGATCTAGCTGAGGAACACATCCTCACCAGGCTCTGGAGAGTGAGCAGGATATGGGGTGTCAGTACCTTGGCTATGCCCAGCAGCAGTTCCAAGTCTACCAGGAGCTGGTGGATATCACGGTGGAATACAGCTAGCTCAGCCCGGCTCAGCTGGAACATCTTCTCCAGGTCAGGGGGAGCAATCATGGTTCCTTTCCCAGCCCCCAGCAGCCCATTGCAGGCCACTTCCACATAGAGAGTCAGGCTGCAAACAGGAGGCAGCCTCAGACCAAGTAACACAAGGGACCTCCAGAGGCCAGAGAAGGGATTTTTTTTTTTTTTTTTTTTGTCTTTTTGAGACAGAGTCTTGCTATGTAGTTCAGGCTGGCCTTGAGCTCACTTTTGTAGCTCAGGTTGGTCTTGAACTTGTACTGATCCTTCTGCCTCAGCCTCTCGAGTGCTGGGATTACAGGCTTGCACCACCACACCTGGTTCAGAGAAGGGATTTAGAGGTGGCCAGCTGCCCTTCCCAAACCAGCCAGCTGGAGGATCCATGGTGGGCAGTTGTGTGGCAGAAACTCCAGGCCTAACCAGTGTCCTGCTGAGTATTCTGCCTTGGTGAGGGACATTAAATGGCCTGGATTGGAAGCCAGGGAGATAGCTCTGTGGCACAAGTGCCTGCCTGGCAAGTGCAAGGTTGTGAGTTCAAACCCTGGTCCTGCCAAAAAACAAAATGAACAAATAAATAAATGGCCTGGCTTTGGGAGCCTGTGAATCACAGTACTGTTTACCCTCTTATTACCAAAGCTGTATAAGCAAAGTACTGCCTTAGCCTCAGAACCTAACCTGCATATTAAAAGCGTGACTTTTTAGCCCAACTCCACCAGCCAGCAAGATTGGAAACTGTGGCTGGCTAGACAGCTCAGCAGATTAAAGTGCCTGCTTAGGCAGATGCAGGGGCCACGGGTTTGACCCCTGGCCTGCTGTGCCAGCCCTGCCCTGGGGTGCGCTGAGATGGTGAATAAGACTGGATGTGTTGGCACGTGCCTGTAATCCCAACAGCTGGGAGGCTGAAAAATAGTAAGGATCACTGAGTCTGATCTGTGTAGTGAGACCCTTATAGACCCTGTATACACTGAAGAAAAAAAAACAAAACAAAACTTAAAAAAAACACTGGAAGTTATTCCACTCATATCTTACAGAGTAACCTCAGCTAAGGAAGACTTCAGTTTCCTCTCAGCTGGGCTTGGTAGACCACATCTGTAATCCTAGCACACAGGGTGTGGAGGCTGAAGGATTGCTATTTGAGACTATCCTGGGCCATACAGTGAGTTCAACATCAGCCTGAAGTATATATATACTGAGATCTTGTCTCAAAAACCAACCAGCCACCCCCCTCCAATAAAATCCTCTTCCTGGAACACTGGATTATGTATAAAATTACTTTCCCTTAGTTCTATGAAGTGTTTTTTTTTTTTTTGTCTTTTTGAGACAGGGTCTCCCTATGCAGTTCAGGCTGGCCTTGATCTCACTTTGGTAGTCCAGGATGGTCTCAAACTTGCACTGATCCTCCTGCCTCAGCCTCCCAAGTGCTGGGATTATAGGCATGTGCTACCATGGCTGAGAAGAAATTTTTTGTACCAATAATGATTAGAAAAATTATGAAGTCTACACCCTGTGCTCTGAAAAAACTACTAGGAGGACAATATATCAATTTGTATCAATTGGCAATTTTATCAAACTGGCAATGTACTGTCACATTGTTATTTCTTCTTAAAATATCTCCAACTTGTCTAGAACACATCCCATACTCAACTCCCAGCATTCTCTTTCAGAGCCTTCATTTGTTTTGTAATTGAGTTCTCTTCAGCAGTATCAGTGTGAGTGCAAGTCTTGTCAAGCTGCTGAGATGTATAGGAAACAGTCAAATTTGCAGTTCTCCTGTCTAGCTTCTCAAAGTGCTGGATTTAGAGGCCTAAGCCTTCATAATTGACTTACATGAATATTTCTCTCTGTTGTTGAGGACATTATTCTCCACCATACTCCCAGTATGTAGAAATATCTAAAATAGTGTTCAAGCCAGGCGTGGTGGCTCACGCCTATACTCCCAGCACTCGGGAGGCTGAGGCAGGATTGGTGCGAGTTCAAGACCAGCCTGGGCTACAAAAGTGAGCTCAAGGCCAGCCTCAACTGCATAGTGAGACCCTGTCTCAAAAAGAATAAATAAATAAATAAATAAATAAATAAATAAATAAATAAATAAAATAGTGTTGAATAAGTAGCACAATAATGTCTATAAAGCTCTTCAGATGGTATCATAAGATGCCTATATTATGGGTTGTAACAGGTGAGCGTGGAAAATATCCAAGCAAAGTCAGGTGTAGCTCAATAGCAGGCAGCTTGACCAGGAGGAGCAAACTGCTAGGTTCGAGCCTCAGCACCAGGGTAATGGTGGTGGAAGAATTAAAACACTTTTTAATTTTTATTTTATTTATTTTTGTCTTTTTGAGACAGGGTCTTGCTATGCAAGTCAGGCTGGATTTGAACTCACTTTTGTAGCCCAGGCTGTTCTCAAACTTACACCGATCCTCCTGCCTCAGCCTTCCAAAAAGCACTTCTTTTTTCAAAGCATTTTAACTCAGTTAGTTCAAATCATTTTTTACTGACACACTGACAATCTGAACATGGAGAGGACAACTGTCATCTCTAGGTGGTGGACAATTGGTGTGATGGAGGTAGCAGTGCTTCTGAGGTCCCTCAGGCCTTTTCTCTAAGCACCCACCACGGCAAAGGTGCTCACTTACCTCCGGGGGTCTTCTTCTCCTAGCCTGTTGGTGAGGATATAACTGTTCTTCTCACCCTCTGTGGTCAGACCCTAATGGGCGGGGGGAGAAAAGAGTCAGGGCTCAGGTCTTTGGAACAGCTCAAGGAATTCGTAAGCAGATGGGGGCCAGACCCTCTGCTTGGTCCTCTTTCCCAAGCAAGGCTCCCCACCCAATAACTGTGAACATCCTGACCACCAAATGGCACCTATTTGCCAGTGGAAAAATTCATGGTCTTATGCCAACAGTTCTGGATAAAGGGCCTAGGATATAACTCAGTGGCACAGCACCTGCCTGGCAAGTGCTGCAAAATTGTGAATTTGATACCTGATGCATATGTATGTGATCTCAGCACTTGAGAGACTGAGGCAGGAGAACTGTTGAGTTCGAAACCAGCCTAGGCTACAACGTGACCTTAACTACATAGCAAGACCCTGTCTCAAAAAGACTAAAAAAAAAAAAAAATTTCTGGACAGGAACTAGGAGAACTGGGTGTGTTTTATAGTTGCCACTGCAGCCTGAATATTTAAATACCTGAGGAGAAACTCCAAGAAGCCAAGGCAGGTGCACCTCATCCCTTGCTATATCCCTAGTACTTTTAGAAGTGGGTACCAGGTGGGCTGCATCTCCCAGTTGAGCCAAAACGGAGGGAAGGAGGGGCCAGCCAGTGGGTGTGGGGGTACTCTTTATTTCTAGGATAGGAAACACCATAGTCCTAACCTCAGACTGAGAGTCCAGTTTAGAATGGAACCAGTAGGGGCCCGGCAGGATGGCTCAGTGGTCTAAGCGCCTGCTTAGGAAAGCTTGGGTGGCTGCAGGGACCGAGGTTTGATCCCTGGCACCACATGCTGCGCCAGCCCTGCCCTCAGGGCAGGCTGAGCTGGCCATAAAAATAAATAAGTAAACAAAAGTTCTGGATAAGAAAAAAATAAAATAAAAATTTAAAAAAAAAAAGAATGGAGCCGGGCGTGGTGGTGCACGCCTGTAATCCTAGCACTCGGGAGGCTGAGGCAGGAGGATTGGTGCGAGTTCGAGACCAGCCTGGGCTACAAAAGTGAGCTCAGGACCAGCCTCAACTGCATAGCGAGACCCTGTCTCAAAAAGACAAAAAGAAAAAAAAAGAATGGAACCAGTAAATGAAACAATCTGGTTCTTAATTTATAAGCAAACAGCTACATAGGATGGTCACTGGGTTGGGGCTCAGATATGATATTCCTAGCTCTGGAGCTGGGCCACTTACCTGGACTGGCTCCCCATCGCGCCAGACTAAGCCTTCTCCATCACTTTCCCAGCAAAGGTGAACTTCCTGGCCCACCCACGCCTCTGGGATGATTAGCTCCACCCGGAACCAGCAGGTCCACCACCTACAAGAGCCAGGATGATGTGCCCAGAGGTTCAAGCCCCTCCTGGGTGACTCCTGCACGGAAGTATCAACAGGAGCCTGAGACTTGCTCGGAGTTTCTGCTGCAAAGTACTCAGCCACATGAAAGGAGAAAAGGGGAGAGGAGGAGAAAGGCAATTAGAGGCTCACGTAGGAGTCTCAGGAAAGGACCAGGTGGAAACTTCAGAGTCCAAAGGGCCTGGAGCTCTGCGCCATTCTGGACCGCAGGTCCAGGAAGAGGGCGGGGGTGGGCCTCAGGTAAGCTCGGACCGGGCGTTACTTACGTGGGTCCGAAGCGGTGGCCGACCTGCACTGGACAAAAATCCTGCTGTACGGCGTCCTCGTAGCTCAGCCGTTCTGGCGTCAGAAAGCTGGCGAGCGCGGCCACCGGGCGCCTGTCCCCGAAGAGGCTGGCGGAAGAGCAAGTTCCGTTTTCCCGAGTTCCGCCTTTCCTCTACCTACATCTCCCTGGATTTGTCTCTGTCCCCCACTCGCACCTGCCGCGGAGATTGCAGTCTGTGAAGTACAGTGGCGACACGAACTTTTCTACCCGCTCTAGCGTCGTGCGCCAATGCTTCAGGGGTGGTACGGCGGCGGCCATCGCCAAGCGCCCGCTGTTCTGCTCGACGGCTACGTGCTGCAAAGGACAGGAACCAAAGGTTCCGGCGTCCCCCACTTCCGCCCCCGGACCGCTTTCCTTGCAACACTGGCGGCTTTCGGAAGCCCAGTCTCGGGCTGAGCTAGTGGTTGAAAACAAGTTATGCTTTCCAGGCTCTCCTGCTTCTTCGGCGCAGGCAGGAAGGTAGTAGGCAAACCCCTAACTGAAACAGGAAGTGACGAGGACCCTGGGATGGACGTAGACCAATATTCACCTGGCGGGCCCCGTCGCAACCATCAGGAGTAGGGTCCTTGTCTCTACACCTGGCCAGAGCCCTTAGTCCGGTAGCGCAGAGGCAGAAGCCTCCGGTGGGAGTTTTCATGCCAATGGGCAGCAGCGTGCAAGGGCAGGGAGAAAAGAGGCTTTGCACCCCATGGTCCTTAATGTCTTGCTCTACTTCAGGTGCACGGGTTAACACGCTCTAAGCCATAAACACAGTGGATTAAAGCCTACAGCCCAGGAGCCAGGCCTGCAGTTCATCTGCATTCCTACCACTTGTGGCAGGTTGTTTTTGTTCTCCTGAGGTAGCCAGGTTTCCCTTGTTTTCAAAATCACCAGGAAGGGCCGAGGTGATAGGTCAGCACCATAAGCACTGCCTTGGGCAAGTGCAGGGTACTGAGTTCAATCCCTAATACCAAAAAATAAAATCACCAGAGGGAAAATTATGGTGACCAGGGACACAATGCCAACTGTAAAGAAACAATGCAGTCTGAATTTAAAGCATGGAAGGGGAAGCCAGAACAAGAGTAAAAAACCCTGCATAAACCTTGCCTGCAGGTGTAAGACTCCATTGGCTGGTTGGGTTTTCTAAGAGGGCTTTGAAAACTTTAACCTGACTTCCAGGAAGGAACTCTAGACAACACTGCAGGGCCCTGCTCCTCCAGTTCCCCACACTGGTCCAACTCGGCTAATTTCTCCTGATGGAGCAGAGATGGGGCCATTGCAAGACAGCCTCAAGTCTTTCTCTATGCAGTACAGATCATGCTTGCCCACCTGGAAATCCCACCACCCACAAGCTTTGCGCCACTCTGCACTTTAGTCTCTTGCCAACTAAAAAGCCTAAAAAGAGGTCCGCTTTTTTTTTTTTTTTAAACTGGAAACCAAAAACCTAATTTTTCCTTATATAGTATTGGTGATTTTGTCTTTTTGAGACAGGGTCATGCTATGCAGTTCAGGCTGGCCTTGAGCTAGTTTTTGTAGCCCAGGCTGGTCTCGAACTTACACTGATCCTGCTGCTTCAGCCTCCCAAGTGCTGGGATTACAAGCATGCACCACCACACCTGGCTAGTATTGGTGATTTTAAATTAAAAAATTTAAGCCGGGCATGGTGCCGCATGCCTGTAATCCCAGCACTCGGGAGGCTGAGGCAGGAGGATCGGTGCGAGTTCGAGACCAGCCTGGGCACAAAAGTGAGCTCATGGCCAGCCTGAACTGCATAGCGAGACCCTGTCTCAAAAAAAAGGAAAAAAAATTTAAGAAAAAACTGATTAGAACTGTAAGTTCAGTGATGGCCGAAGAAAAATTAACTCCATTACCAAAGGGTTAGGCTAGCCATATGAAAGTCCTATTCCTGTTTAAACATTAGTTGGCCTGGGGAGATAGCTTGGTGGCCTAAGTGCCTACCTGGCAAGCACAAGGACCTGAGTCCAATCCCTCATACTGCATGCTGTGCAGGCCCTGGAAACCCAGGTGCGCTGTGCAGGCAACTCAAATCAGGCATGGTAGTGCATACCTGTAATCCCAGGGCTGGTGAGGTTCAGACAGGACTACTGTTGAGTCTGAGCTGCATAGTGAGACCCTGTACCAAACAAGGATAAAAATGTATGCCAGATGTGTTTGTGTGTGCCTCAAGTCCCACCAATCACACTTGAGGCAGAAGGTCTCCTAAGTTCCAGACTAACCTAAACTCCATAGTGAGATGTTGGCTAAACAAAAAACACAAAAAAAGTGCTACTTTAAATCTACATAATTAAAAAATGTTATAAAGCTGGGGATTTAGATCAGGGGCATCACTGCATGCCTGGCAAATGCTAGGTCCTCAGCTTGAGTCTCGTACCAAAAAAAAAAAAAAAGAAAACCAACCAAGCTAGTCTGTATATAGCTCACAACTATAGTAGTAAGGAAATGTATCAAATTCTCTTCCCTTTGAACCACATTTTTACCTTAAGGTTTACATACAACTTTCATGATTTGATATGCTGAATTTGTAATAAAAATAAGAAAAATAGGACTGGCCAAATAGCTCAGTGGATTAAAGTGCCTGCTTAGGCAGACACAGTGGCACAACCCTGCTCCTGGGGTGCACTGAGACGCGACTGAGATTGGGCATGGTGGCACACACCTATAATCCCAGCTCTTAGGAGACTATGAGTCGAATCTACATAGTGAGGCCCCATAGACCCTGTACTAAAATACAAAAAAAAAAAAAAAAAAGGAAAAGAAAAAAAGAAGTATATACTACCTCATTTAACATAGCCAAGTATAAAATATTTTCACATAATTGAAGAGATCAGAAATTATACTAAAAGATATAGAAAAAAGAGTCCATTTTAAAATCTTAGAACATTTTGATTTAGAACAGGCACAGTTAACTACTATTTTTTAAAACAAAATCATTTTTGTATCCTGGAGAAGGAACTGAAGTCAGTTCTCTGATAGGCAAGGGACTTGGGTTAAGAATTTATTCCTTAAGAACCAAGCTTTATTTATTTACCCCCCCCCCCCAAAAAAAGAAAAAAAAAAA
>PVJA010028202.1:0-20253 GCA_004027025.1 Myocastor coypus
AAAGAAAGAAAGAAAGGAAGGAAGAATAACATTTTCTAAAGGGTAATAAACCTCAGCAGACAGTACCTGTTTTTCCTGCTGCCCAGGTTTGGTCCCCAACCAGCAGGAGACTCCATGAAAGACAGTCTAGAAACAGACAAGAACTAAAGCATTATTCTGGTGATTTCTGTGTTAATTTCTTATAACTTAATAGTAAGTGACACAAATCTTCTGTTTTATTTGCAAATATATAATTCTGGATATTTTAATAAAAGTAGTAATCAAAACCCATATACACTATAATCAATAATAATTACTATATCATTGTCTTAGTTACTTTTTACTCATTTCTGGGACAAATACTCAACACTAAAAATGAAGGAATGAAAGGTTTATTTAGCTCACAGTTCATGGAAGTTTCAGTCCATATTCAGCTGGCCCAAGGCTGAGTGGAACAGGGCAGAGAGCATCCAGTTCATGGCAGTGGAACAGCAACAAAATGTTAGCAGAGGTACCCAACCAAACAGGGCAGCAAAGAGCAACAGCTCTAGTCTGTCTCTCTCTTTATATTCCTATCAGGCTGTCCGCCTTAGGATATCCATCCTAGACCACACCCATAGCCCCAGCCCTACTCAGACCGATAATCCCATCAGTACTAAAACACATAATCCCAATGACTCATGAGTCAAGTCTCAATCTATAGAAGTCCCTGCCCAATGACTACATGAGGCTTTGGGGGGACAACTAGAGATAAACCGTAACATTCCACCCCTGGACCCCCAAAGTCTCATACATATCCGTTTTTACAAAAGACATTTTAGTCCATCTGGAAGAGTTACCAGAGTCCCAGTAGTTGCAGCATTTCTGAAAAGTCCAAATCCCAAGTCTCCTCCAAGATCCAAGGCAAACTGTCAACTGTGAGCCCCTGTACAATAGAAGAGTTAAACATATCCAACATTTAAAGGCATAAGATAAACATTACAATTCCAAAAGTTACAAACAACATGGTAATACAAAACATTGGGACCAACACATGTCCAAAGTCCAGCAGGGTAAACATTAAATCCCATAGTTCCAACTGGAGCATCTGAAGCAGTCTGCACTGAGTTGTGAGCATGATGCAACTCTGCTCCTACCACACTCTTGGTGGTAATTCCCATGGCTTCTCTCTTAGGCCAGCCTTGCTCCCTCTTTCCACGATCCGTGTTCCTGGCTTTTCCAAACTTCTGAGGTTTCCACTGAACAGGCTTCTCACACCCAGCATTACACACTGCCCTCTCAGGGGCACACTGCCTGGCCTCCCAGGCCTTCTTCTGAAATCGAGGTGGAAGCCTTCTTAACCTCAGAATTCCCACATTCTGCATACGCCTATGTGGATAATGCCAAGGGTTGCTGCCAGGTGGAGCAGTAGCCAGGCTTCCTTCTCTCTTGGCTGAAGGGGTCGAGGGCCTAGATCGCTGAACACTCTGACCCTGATTCCGAAAAACATATTCTCCATGCGGGCGCCATTTTGGAACCTGGTTTGGCAGCTGCCGCCATTCTGGTACTTAGTCTCTGTGGCTTTCTTCTCAAGGCAAAGCCTCTCTCCCTTGCAATTCTGAGGCTGCAGAGGGTGGAGTGCTTCCACCTCTAGTGATGCCCTCAGGCGCCCTTTTGATTTTCTGGTTCCTTCTCAGCAATGTAGATCCTTTTAGCTCTGTCTTTGCAGTCCACAGCTCTCCTGGTGCTTCCTTCCTGGCCAAACTCACATTTTAAATCATCCTTCTTGGCTATTTGCTCTTGATTTCCAACATAAATCTGGCTAAAAGCAATCAATAACAACCATGCCACCACCCCAATAGTTCGCGCTTTGAAAATATCTCTTGTAAGATTAATCAGTCCACCATGCTTAATCTCAGTCTTAGGCAAAGTCTCTGGGCATGAGCAAAATTCCGAAAGATTTTCAGCCAATCCATAGCACAAATCATCTGGAGTCCAGTGACCAATGCTGTCCTTTTTTCCAGCAGAAGCCTCCTCAGCCTGGTCTTTACAGGCAGGCCTTCTGTCAGTCTTCTGGTCTAAGCTCTGACCAGAATTGCCCAAAGAGAACAGCCAAAGCCATTCCAGTGCTTTGCTTGTAGTCGACATCTCCGAACCTTTCCTATCTCTTCCTGTAAGGCATTTCCAAAAGCTTATAATCCACATGGTCAGGTTAGTCACAGCAACCCCACTCTTGGTACCAAATTCTGTCTTAGTTACTTTTTACTAGTTACTGGGACAAATACTCAATACTCAAAATGAAGGAATGAAAGGTTTGTTTAGCTCATAGTTCATGGAGGTTTCAGTCCATATTCAGCTGGCCCAAGGCTGAGTGGAACAGGGCAGAGAGCATCCAGTTCATGGTGGTGGAACAGCAACAAAATGGTAGCAGAGATACCCAACCAAACAGGGCAGCAAAGAGCAACATCTCTAGTCTGTCTCTCTGTCTCTTTATATTCCCATCAGGCTCTCTGCCTTAGGATATCCACCCTAGACCACACCCATAATCCCAGCCCTGGTCAGACCGATAATCCCATCAGTACTAAAAACACATAATTCCAATGACTCATGAGTTGTCGCAATCTATAGAAGTCCCTGCCCAATGACTACATGAGGCTTTAGGGGGACAACTAGACATAAACCATAACAATCATCAAATTTATGAGTCACATATGTATTTTCTCTCCACAATAATTTGCATGATACAGTTCAAACTGTACCCATCTGTGGATGATATCCAAGATAATCAGGCCTAAATATTATACACTCTTCAGTTATACCTAGACCAATTTCTGGAGTCCAGATGGCAAACAGCCACTTAACTGAATATACCCTAATTTGTTTTCTCTCTGTTCATTATGCCAAAACGTCCCAACTTTACCACCACCTTTCAAAGAGACACAAAATTGCTACCCATGTAATAGTTGCCACTGCTTCAAAGAAATACAACATTAAGCACAAACAGTTCACAGCTCTGTTCCTAGATTTTGAAGTGTTCTATAACTAGGTCTTGTTAGACAATCCTGCCATTTAGTTACCACTGTTGTGTTATTGTCCAGTGGATTTTGAAGGTAGGGGCAAAAGGGAGACATGGCACTATTTAGAAAATGTCATGGGCCACAGGGAAATGCCTCCTCCCCTCTGGTCTGTGACTCTAACAAGGAAAGGCAGAGCTCACAGTTATGCCAAGTTTCTGTCCTATACAGCATCAGAGAAAAGGTTAGTTTGGGGCAGTTTTCTTAATTACTACATCTTAATGTAAAAGAATGCCCCATCACTGAAAAGTCAGGAATGCTGCAATTTATTTTATTTTCAAGTTTTTCCAGGCTATTTCAAATGAAGATAGGCTCTGTAATTCTCCAGTTGAAATCATCTATACAGGTTACATATTTCCATTCATTTCTCCAGGTTAGTGATACTTTTACAAGAAATCCTTTGATGTCACAAGAGCATTTTTCTCCTTCAAGTGCAGTTGCTGCAGACTTTCAACAAATATTAGGACAGTATATGGTATGTACCTCAAATTGCAATCCTAAATAGTATCACTATTGTGCTCACTTCAGTGACACAGATAATATTGGAAGGAAACAGAGAAAAAAATAGCAGGGATACAGCTGACAAACCTGTTATGAGTTAAGAGCTGTAAAGGAGAATGGGCACTGTGTACATATGAAGATAAATGATATCTGTGATATAATGACAAAGCAAGAGAAAGTGTGCATGGTATACTTCTGTTTATCATTTTAAATGCCATATAAGAAAGGGAATAAATACAAAGATAGTAGATGTCTGCTTGTGTATTGTTTATAAATAAAAGGGAAAGGGAAGAATAAACCAAAAACAAACACGTAATTAGCTCTGTGGGGATGAGGAGAAGAAGGGAGAATGACAGGAATAGAAACTAAGCAACTTGGACTGGGGAAATAGCTTAGTGGCACAAAAATCTGCATGGCAAGCAAAAGGTCTTGAGTTTGATGTCTGATAAACCCCACACACACACACACACACACACACACAAAAGAAACTAAGCAGCTTTGGGGAAAACTTCTATTGCAAATTTAACTGTAGAACCCTGTAATTTACATAGTTATAAAATATAGTTAAATTAAAATGTTAAAAGTTGCCCCTACTAGGGGCCAAGGAGATAGCTCTATGGCACAAGTGCCTGCTTGGCAAGTGCAAGGTGGTGAGTTTAAACCCCGATCCCACAAAAAAAAAAAAAAAAAAATGTTGTCCCTACTAAGTGAAATAAGAGGTGACTAAAGAACACATATGTTATGGTTTGCATCTAGTTCTCCCACCAAAACCTCATGCAGTCATGCAGTCATGGGGTGGGGACAGAGTTTGAGATGAACTCATAATCCACTGGGATTACAGGTGGTCCAAGGATTGGATTATGAGTTTGAGTACTGCTGGTATTATGGGTGTGGCCTGAGGCAGATAGCCTGAGGCAGAGAGCCCTTTGCAGCCTCAGAATTTCAAGGGAGAGAGACTTTGCCTTGAGGAGAAAGCCGCAGAGTACCATATTCCAGGATGGTGGTAGTAGCCACACCAGGTTCCAAAATGGTGCCAGCATGGAGAATTTGTTCCATGGAATCAGGGTCAGAATATTCATCAATCCAGGCAGTCATCCACTACAACCAAGAGAGAAGGAAGCCTGGCTATTGCTCTAGCTAGCAGCAGACCTTGGCATCATCCACGTAACACTGGTTTTAGGCACATTCAGAATGCAGAAGTTATTAAGAAGTCTTCCACCGTGATTTCAGAAAAAGGCCTGGGAGGCCAGGCAGTGTGCCTCTGAGAGGGCAGTGTGTGAAACAGAGAATGAGAAGCCAATTCAGTGGAAAGCCCAGAAGTTTAGAAAAGCCAGAAACGTGGACTGTCTAAGGGAAACTACAAAGAGGGAGCAAAGCTGGCCTAAGAGAAAAGCCATGGGAGCTACCACCAAATGTGCCATAGGGGTAGAGCCATGTAAGGCCTTTGGAGCTCACAACTCACCACAGACTGCTTTGAGTGTTCCAGTTGGAACTGTGGGATTTAATGTTTGCCCTGCTGGATTTTGGACTTGTATTGGTAGTAGTGTTTTGTTATGCCCCTGTTGTTTATAACTTTTGGAATGGTAATGTTCATCTTGTGCCTTTAATGTTGGATGTGTTCAACTTTTCTTTTGTACAGGGGCTCACAGCTAAGAGTTTGCCTTGGATCTTGGAGGATATGTAGGATTTGGACTTTTCAGCAGTGCTGAAACTGTTAGGACTTTGGCAACTCTTAGAGATGGACTAAAATGTCTTTTGCATAAAGGGACGTGCATAAGACTTGGGGGGTCCAGGGGCAGAATATTATGGTTTGTGTCTAGCTGTCTCACCAAAGCCTCATGCAGTCATGGGGTGGGGACATCTAGAGTTTGAGATGAACTCATGATCCGCTGGGATTACAGGTGGTCCAAGGATTGGATTATGGGTCTGAGTACGGCTGGTATTGTGGGTGTGGCCTGAGGCAGATAGCCTCAGGCAGAGTGCCTGAATGTAATATAAGAGAGAAACAGAGACAGACTTCTGTTGTTGTTGTTGGCTCTGATGCCATTGCTGCTGTTCTGCCACCATGAACTGCTCTCTGTCTTGTGCCATTCAGCCTTAGAGCCAGCCTGAGTGTGGACTGAAACTTCCAGTAACTGTGAGCTAGACAAACCTTTCCTTCATTCATTTTGGATGTCTGGTATTTGTTCCAGCAATGACAGGATAACTAAGACAGAATTTACTAAGATTCCACTTGAAATGCCTGGAGTAGATAGAAGGTGGAATGGTGGTTGTGGAGACGGGGGAGACAGCAGCCAGTGTCTGCCATGCACAGAGGTTCCATACGGAAAGCTGCAGAAGTTCTACAGATGGATGATGGTGGCAATTGTATAAAAAGTATAAATGTATTGATGCCACTGAACTCTGCCCTTTAAAGTTGCTAAATAAAGCTGAGTGTGGTAGCACCTGCCTATAGTCCCAGTCCTCAAGAGGCTGAGGCAAGAGGATTGCTGTGAGGTCAAGGTTAACCTGAACTACATATTGAGACTGTCTCCAAAATAAATTTTGAGCCGGGCGTGGTGGCGCACGCCTGTAATCCCAGCACTCAGGAGGCTGAGGCAGGAGGATCCGTGTGAGTTCGAGACCAGCCTGGGCTACAAAAGTAAGCTCAAGCCCAGCCTGAACTGCACAGCGAGACCTTGTCTCAAAAAGACAAAAATAAATAAATAAATAAAAATAAATAAATAAAAGAAATTTTGAAATTGATAAATTTTATGACTGCATATGTATTCATCATAATTTTTTTAATTTTTAAAGTAATTCCCAAAACTCAAAAGCAAAATGACAAAAAATGAGAATTTCACTGTATATTAACTTAAAACTTAAAAGACTATATATGTTTAAGTGATGAGCTAAAAATTCTTTTTATCATTTATTTATTTATTTGTTTATTTATTTATTTATCTATTTATCTATTTATCTATTTGGTAGTGTCTTACAAAGCTCAGTCTCACAGTGATCCCATGTCTCAGGCTCCCCAGTTCTAGGATTACAGGCATGCGCTACCACACCCACACTCAGTGGCTGGCTTGGCACAAGGCAGTAGGACATGTAGTATCAAGGATCAAACCTGGGTCCTTGCACTTGCCAGGCAGGCACTTAGACTGCTGAGCTATCTCCCCAGCCTCTAAAAATTCTTTTAATCTGTTTCCTTGTAAGATTATGCCCTAATAAGAAAAAGAACTAAAAATGAACTTTAAAGCTTTTATTTTGAAGAGTTACATTTAGTACTAATACTGTTATTACTGGGGCTGGGGAGATAGCTCCGAGGCACAAGTGCCTGCCTGGCAAGTGCAAGGTCGTGAGTTTGAACCCCAGTCCCACACACAAAAAAAAAAACTGTTATTACTGTTCTCAAATTTCCTTATATAAATGTAAATATATATTTGAATAATTGAAGAATCAAGATTCTCAAATCAAGAACAATGACAAATATAAAAATCAGAAAAGAAGAAAAAAATGGAAACAAAGTTTCTGTAAATAAGGAGGGGAAGAGGAGTTAAAGGGTGGGTAGAGGAATGGGAAAAAGAATCAAATTATATTGTGTACAGGTGTACATACTCTGTAATAAATGCGATCACTTTGTATATCTAAAATACACTAGTAAATTTAATATAGGGGCCAGGGAGATAGCTCCGGGGCACAAGTGCCTGCCTGGCAAGTGCAAGGTCATGAGTTTGAACCCTGGTCCCACCAAAAAAATAAATAAATAAAAAATAAATAAATAAAAATAAACCCTTCTAATCCCAAATTTCTCCCCAAAATTTTGTTTCTTGTTTAGCCACTGAAAAACCCTAAAAACAAATCCAATCTAAGTCTCAATCATGGTGTCTAAATATCATCTTCGATTCAGAGAAATGGGGCCTCGGTCCAGATATGAGACAGAAAAATATATAAGCCAGAATCATGTTGTTACATTTGTGAGCTGATGTAACACTACCAGTCCAGTCAGTGAGCTCAGGTAAAAGGCACGAGCAAAAAGAAACTGCTCTGGCCAGTAATAGCATGATCCAGGCATCCAATACAACACTGAAGACAGGTGTGGTAGCCCACATCTGTAATCCCACATATTCAAGAGTCTGAGGTAGGAGTGCTTTAAATTTGATGGCAACCTCAGCTACTTAGCAAGACCCTGAGTCAGAACTAAAACATGCATAAGGGCTTAGAGACGTAGTTTAGCACTCCTCATGTTCAAGTGCCCAACACACATGCATACTGAAACACACACACACACACACACACACAGCCTCAGTGTAGTGGGCTGTAACACACCAAATGTGTTAAACTCCATGAATACCTAGGCACTAACAAAGGAGAGAAATACCCTTCATGTCAACTTTGGAAGGTATTATTTGCCATCTGTGCCTCAGAGCAACAAAGTTGACAAAGGGAGTTGTGTTTGCTTTGTCAAAGTATTTCAGCCAATAAATGATAAAGTAATAAAATGCTGCTGTTTTTAATCCCTAATGAAATAATGAACATAGATAATTATCATTAATAACTGATTTAAAATGATGTGAAACATTGATGAGGAACTTCATAATGGGTGAAACAGGCTCAAACTCCCTAAAGCCACAGATTTTTCCTAACTTCCAGTTAAAAGGCAATCAGAAAATGTATAGAACAGCACACATCTGAAATATTCTTATACCCAAACATCCAACCTCAATTTGGCCAACCCTTGCCTCTAACTCAAGTTAGAAGAAATAGATCAATGACCATAATGAAATGATAATGAATTAAGGTAATCTGCAAAATCCAAAATAAGAAAGTCTGTGACTAAAGAAGATATAACAGACATCAATCAAATGTAATATGTCATTTTGATTGTTTTTGTGGTGTTGAGAATTGAGCCCAGAGCCTTCACCCTGAGCTACATCCCCAGTCTTTTTTCATTTTTGAGACAAGGTCTCATGAAGTTGCTAAACTACCCAAGCTGGGGTCAAACTTCCCATTTCCTGCCTCAGCCTCCAAAGTGCTAGGTACTGAGTTGAACCACTATGCTCAACATTATATGAATTTTGGATTCTGGTTCAACAAATTGGGTATTAAGCAACTGTGCCTTTAGCGAGGATTTGGTTTTCATTTTTGTTGTGCAAGACTGAAGATTGAATCGAGGGCCTTCACACTGAACTGCATAACCAACCCTTTTACGTTTAATTTTGAGATAGGGTCTTACTAAATTGCTAAATTGCCCAAACTGGGCTCAAATGTGTGATTCTCCTGCTTGGCCTCTCAGGAGTGCTGGTACAGGAAAACACCAGCACACCTGGCTGCAGTGACTTTTTTAGATAAGTATAAGCACAAACTGTATTTTGTATGATATTAAAAACTTTTTTGAGAGGTAATAATGCTGTGGAGTTTTTTTTTTTTTTTTAATGTGGCCATATCTTTTGGACATACAAAGCTAAGCATTTACTGATTAAAATACTAGAATCTGATGTTTACTTGGGCAAGGGAAAGTGCTATAGACAAAGCATGATTGGTCATATGTTGATAATTGCTGAAACCAGTGATGGGTACGCAAGGGTTCATTCCACTTTTGTATGTCTTTCCTAATAAAAGTATTTTTAGCAAGCTAAGAAACCCCCATGCTTGCCTTACAGATCTATGGCATGGAAGTTCAGGCTTGGCTGTGTTCTCTGCTGAGGCTGTCCCCCTTGAGGCTCTCTCTTGAGACCCTCCATACATCCTCCAAGCTATGTCCTCACTGGAAGCTTTAGCAAGGAATCACCTCTGAGCTCACTCTCTTGTTGGTGTCTCTGTGTGAAGACATAGCTCTAAGCTGGCAGCAGCGCAGGCAAAGTCAGAACCTGGAGACTGGCTCCTGTTCCTTTGCCCTCAGTGTGGGCACTTGGTTCTTCCAGCAAGGGACTCTCCCACTCTAGTCTACTGAGTTTCATACCTTATCATAATCACAGCAATGAAACATGTTCTCTTGCTTCTGTTGGTCAGAAGCAAGACGTGTGCTCAAGATTAAGGGGTTAGACAGTGGTGTGACTCCTTGGAGATCATGATGGCATGTGTCTATCACACAGTCTGACAAAATAAGGATAAGCTGGACCAGGTGGCACATATCTGTAATCCTAGTTGGGAGGCAGGAGGATCACCATGAGTTTGAGGCCAACCTGAGCTACATAGTGAATCCAAGACCAGCCTGAAATGTAGCAAGACTGTCCTAAAAATAAATTAATTAGTTAATTAATTTTAAAACTAGATTATTTCATATTAATTTCATATATTTTGCTATGATGAATACCACACACTCAACAGAAGAAAATATATTACTTCAGCTCCCTGAAAACTAGTTTCTGTGGAAAATAATACATATTTTTAAGCAATTGCCCTATCTAAATCCAAGAAATATGTTTTACATTTACAAACTAACCTGGTAATGGGGCCTGGCAGGATGGCTCAGTGGTCTAAAACGCCTGCTTAGGAAAGCTTAGGTGGCTGCAGGGAGCACAATTCCATCCCCGGCACCACATGCTGTGCCAGCCCCGCCCTCAGGACAGGCTGAACCGGCCATAAAAATAAATAAATAAACAAACAAAAGTTCTGAAACAAGAAAAAAAATGAATAAATAAAATTTTAAAAAATTCTTTAAAAAATCATTAAAAAAAAAAAAAAAAAAAAAAAACTAACCTGGTAAGACTTAAATCTATACAAAAAAATTTTTTTTTCTTGTTTCAGAACCTTTGTTTGTTTATTCACTCATTTTTATGGCCAGCTCAGGCCGGCTCAGCCCACCCTGAGTGCAGGGCTGGCGCAGCATGTGGTGCCGGGGATCAAACCACGGTCCCTGAAGCCGCCCAAGCTTTTCCAAGCACACGCTTTAGACCACTGAGCCATCCCACCAGGCCCCAAATCTCTACAAATTTTTAGAAAGTTATCACACTTCTTGTAATTAACATAATGCACCCAACCCCCAAAGATTTTCTGTTCCTGAATATGTATACATTTTTTGGATAGAGTCTATATTTCCAAATAAAGTCACATTCACAGCCAGAGTTGGCGCATCAACATATCTCTTAGGCGACAGAATTCAACCCTAAATCCCCCCTCCCTTTTGCAGATCTAAGCAGTGAGCACTTTGCAGAGTATCAGTTATTTCATTGCAAGGTCAAAGATCTGAGACAGGAGGACCACTACAAGTCTGAACTGCATAGTGGGACCCTGTATCAAATAAATAAATAATTTAAATATACATATATCAAGGAAATATGAATATACCTTTACAGTATGAGTCACCGCCTCCCAAGGTGAGCACTTTCAACAATTCTGTATATAATCTCCAAAAGTATTAGGATAGTGTCTGTACTTTTAATATATATCTAACATAAACTTTCTACATATTTTCTTTTGAGACAGGGTCATACTATGTAGTGCAGGATAGGTTCAAACTCATGATGTAACCCATGCTGGCCTCAAACTCGTGGCAAGCCTCATGTCTCAGCCTCCAAGTTCCTGGGATTACAGGCATGAGCCACCACACCTGACCTATACATACTCTTTAAATAACGAAAACAGATTGTTTGTTCAATGTGTAAAATCCTCAAGTATGGCTTTTCTAGACTACAAATCTTTTTCTTCTACTTTTAATGGCAGTGCTGGGGATTGAACCCACGGCTTCACACGTTAGACAAGCATTCTATCTCTCAGCTACACCCCCCAACAGTCATTATGAACCTTTGTTCTGCCTCTATCTGTATATCCCTGAGCAAAATACTAACTTATCTCTATTTCTGTTTATTTAGAAAGTAAAAGATGACAGCAGTGCTACTTTATGCAGAAATTCAGGAATCAAATTAGCTAATATGCATAAAGCACCTTTTAAAAGTACCCAGAACATGGTGATGCACACCTGTAATCCCAGCACTTGGGAGGCTGAGCCAGGATTGGTGCGAGTTTGAAATGAGCCTGGGCTACAAAAGTGAGTTCAAGACCAGCCTGAACTGCATAGTGAGATCCTATCTCAAAAAGAAAAAAAAAGTACCCAGAGCATACTAAGTGTTCAGTAAATTGTATTATTCTGTAGCTCTTTTTAATGAAAGAACATATCCTAACATTTTTTGTTAGTCTGTGTGCATTACCAATTTTGAACTACAGGATAGTGCCATAATTTATTTAATCACTCACCTATAAATTGACGTAGAAATTATATGTAATTCTCCATCATTAAAATGGCTCAATATTAAGGCCAGCCAGATAGCTCAGTAGACCAAAGTGCCTGCTTAGATTGTCACAGGGATCAGGGTTCCATTCCAGATTCTCCACATTCTGTGACAGCACCCCCCCACCCCCACCCCCCGCATGCCACGACAGTGACTGAGACTGGACACGGTGGCCCGCACCTGTAATACCAGCACTTGGGAGGTTGAAAACAGAAGAATCACTACAAGTCAGATCTAAGTAATGAGACCCTGTAGACCCTGTCCTAAATTCACTTAAAAAAAGAAAAGAAAAAAAGCTCAACAAGCATATTTGTATGTACTTTTATTGCAAATATATCCACACAGAGATATTCACACAGAATAGCACACTTAAGCCAGGCATAGTGGCACACTCCTAAAATCCCAGCACTCTGGGAACCTGAGGAAGGTTTGAGCCCAGCCTGGACAACTTAGTAACTTATCAAAAGCTGTCAAAAAAAAATAAATAAATAAGAAAACAAGAGCTGGGGATGGAGGTCAGTGAGGTAGGTCAGTGTTAGGGCCCTGGGTTTGATCCCCAGGTCCAAAAAACAGAAAGAGAATGACATGTGTGCATGTGTGGCAACAAGACTAGATGGGAAACCTGTGTAATTTCTGCTCAGATTTACTCTGGGCCTAAAGCTAATTTGAAAGATTAAGTCTATTTTTAAAAATTAAATAATTTATTTTTTTTAAATCCAACTGCTGCTTGAATACCTGTCTTTCTTTAAGTAAGATTGAGATGGAAAATCTTAGTTTCAGTTGAATCCTTATACATATGAGTTGACACTTTTGTTCGGTGTGTATAATATAGTATAATAAATTCTACTTATAAAAATAAATTTGTATTACATTTCACTTCTATATAGATGAAATACAATAATAATCAAGTTTACAGCATGATTTCTATAAGGAGTCAAGTGAATGATATAAAAAATGATATGATTCAAAATATTGATATGATTTTGGAAAAAGAAGAAAGATTAAATACTTTTCTTGATGAAGCCAATGATCCTTCAACAACTGTAAGTAATTTGTGTTTGTTGATGTCTCAACAGTGCTTCCAGTCATAAGACTACAACCTTGAGATAAACAGCAACAAGTAAAACTATAGCGGACTGCAGTGAAATAATCTTAAATTACAAATCTGCGTTTTTATAAAAAATATTTGGAATGCACCTACACTAGTAATAAAATAACTAAAAATACTCCAAAATCAACTCACTACATTTTGAGGTAGTTATTCCCATAATAGAATAAGACCTTACATTGAGACTTATTTTTCAACAAGTAAGTCACAAGGAGAAAAAAATAAAATTTATAGACAAAATAGGCTTAAGAATACATCAACCACAATATATGGTCATTATTTAGATTTTGGGTCAAACTCTAAAAGTGACAATGCACAACTTTGTGAAACAACTAGACATTTTTGAGTCTAGCTGAATAGTAGATGACATTCAGGAATTATTAATTTTAGGTATGCAATTGGCATTATGGTTTTCTTTTTTACAGTCATTATTTATACCAATTTATATAAAATATTTATGGTTCAAGTTATACATGTCATTTACTTCAGAATAACTGAGGGGTAGGGGGAAAAGTTCGAAGTTTAAATGAAATAAAATTTTCCACAAATTGACCTCTGCTAGAATTGAATGTTAAGCATGTAGATGTTCATGATATCATTCTATCAACTTTCATATGGCTTTAAATTCTCTTACTAGAAAATAGCTTGTAAACGAGTTTACATAGTTCCCTTGGAGCATTGTCAGTTTTGTTTTGTTTTCCATATCTTTTCTAGAAACACAGCCAATGTGGATTCTGTCTGCTAAATCTTTTGATATCTTTGCCTCATCTTTTCACTTAACATTTATTAAAGCACTGTTTACATATAGCCCAATGCACCCATTTTTAAGAGTAGCATTTGATGAATGCAGTTTTATAGACCATGTAACTATAATCAAGATAGGAAAGCATTCCTTCTTCCTAAAATTTGTTTCATGTCACAAACCCTGTCCCCAAGCACCCATTAATCTATCCTCTGTCACTATAGGTTTGGCTTTTCTAGCATGTCATATAAATGGAGTTATACAGTACATTGTCTTTTGTGTTTGGCTTCTTTCACTTAGCACATTCCTATATTCATCGTTGTGCATATCCATGTTTTATCCCTTTCCACTGCTCAGCACTGTCCCACAGACCAGCTAAGTCATCTTTTAACTTCTCTTCCTCTATCCAAGCCCTTTATCTCCAGTCTGAGCATGGCAAATAGCCAGCTTTAAACGCTCTCCATCTCTTTAGTGCCCACTTCAGTCACTTTCCAAGCTGTTCCCATAGTGATTTCATAAAAGGCAAGAATGATGGTTACCCACAGCTGTCTCGAAGCCCTTTAGTAACGGTCCTTCATTCCCACCGGGAGTCCAATCTCTTGAAAGTATTGAGTTTTCTTCTGAGTATGCAGCCAATTATATCAGATAGAGGTCATAATCCAACTATCTATAAATTTCAAAACAATGCCAATTTATTTATAGTTCACTGACCTACATGTCACATTACTTCATATGTTTAAATGTGCTATTCTTTCTTTCTTTTTCTTCTCATTGCCCTGGATAACTTCTATGCATCCATCAAAACCCAGCTCAAATCTCCTCTTCTAATTGCCATACTGTTCCACCAAATAATGAAGTACAAAGGTTTTTGAAGGTCAAACACTATTCTGCAGTTCCCCAGTCAATATTACTTCATTCAGTTATATTAGAAACTGTCTCAAAGGCAATAGTTAGGAACCCTTAGAATATTAAACTACTTTACGATGAAAGATTTATTTCAAACATGAAGTTTTGAGATTAATGTATCCACTACCCTTAGCATCCTGCCTCATCCAACTTCAGTATGTTGTCTTGATATGACTCTTCGGCTTTTTAAAAAAATGTAACATTTGAAGTCTGTGTACTCTTTCTAAGCCCATTTTATGCTCTCACCAGAATAGCTATAAGAAATTGACATAAATTACTTGCATGGTTACTTTAACTTCTCTGCTACATGTGTATGTACTGACAAATAATATACACGTTATCGTTTGTCTTTTGCTTTATGTTTATGATATAATAATGTATACATCCTGTCAAAGCCCAAGTTTTTAGTTCAATATTACATTTTTAAACATTCGTTTTAGTAAATTATCACTGTAAATGATCAATTTAATTTCTGATAATATCACTTCTTAAAGGAAATTCCAAGTATTCATCTTCATTTTCATAAAAACTGTTGATTCCCGTTTTTCCTTATTATGAACAACGCTACGCTGAACACTGTTAAGTTATAGCATGGAGTAGGCTGCTTCTAAGTATGACTCACCAACTAAACATTGCCAGGTTCTAGATTGCTTACCTCTCCCTCTAGAGTCAGATTCTAGGTTCTTCTGTCTCAAACAAAGAATTGAACAAAACTATCAAAAACCCAGTGACAAAGTACTTGAGAAAGTTAGAGTAGTGAGGGAGCAACCTGCTCTGCAGAGCAAGTCTGGGCTGAGTAAAAGGAGGAAAAAAACAAGGTTAAAATATATCCTAGATGGGGCCTGGCGGAATGGCTCAGTGGTCTAAAGCGCCTACTTGGGAAAGCTTGGGCGGCTTCAGGGACCGCGGTTCGATCCCCGGCGCCACATGCTGCGCCAGCCCTGCCCTCGGGGTGGGCTGAGCCGGCCATAGGAATGGGTGAATAAACAAACAAAAGTTCTGAAACAAGAAATAAATAAATAAATTTTTTTAAAAAAGTTAAAAAAAACTATATATATATCATAGAAAAAGCAAAGTGGGCTATCAGAAGAAAAGCCATGATTGGCATTGATGTGTCTTTTGTATTGCCCAAATCTCAAAGAAATCCATGAGAACATCTACCTATGGGTCCTGGAAGGTAGAGCTGAGGTCAGGTCTAGGCTATCCTGTTGAAAACCTGTTGCAGTCTTAGAGAGAAGTCCACATGCAGGGCTTTGGGAGCCACTCTCAGCATGTGTCTGGGATCTTGTAATTAACTGTCCAGGTAGACTGCTGCTTTTTTCTTGAAATGGGATGCTTCTCATTCAAAGGCAAACAAATTGTGAGTTTAGAGGTAGAGAGATGGAGAAAAACATGTCTTTTAAATCCAAGACTGAGAACCAGTTAATGTCCTCTAACACTGGGTCTAGACTATGCTGTTGAAAATCTGTTCAAATTCCAAGAGAAGTCTATGTGGTGAGCTTTGAGAACGGTTCTATACCTATCTGGGATACTATATTAACAGTTCACACCTACTTACTTAGCCAGCTTTGACATACCCTAATCTCCTATCTCAATTACACATGCATTTCTGAAAATCTGTTTCTAGGACAGTTATAATAGATTTTTTGACTATGTGTATTTCATAAAAGTCTTGAGACTATAATCAAATACATGTAAAAATTTTATCTCCTTAAATAATAATATAACATAAAACATTCAGGAAACTAGAAATTAAAATAGCATAAAATAAAATGCTCATTTATTTGTTTTCTTAAGAAAATCAAAATGGTTTTCATTAAGAAAATAACAAGACATGTGTGGTAGGCCATGGCCATAATCTCAGTACTCTGGAAGACTAAAGCAGAATTATAAGTTCACATCTAGCCAAGACATGTTAGCAACTTAGCAAGCAATATCCTTGCTGTCTCAAAATAAAAGGGCTATGTAGCTCATCTGAGAGTTCTGGATTCAAAATAGTACCTCGTACCCTAGTACCCTAGTACCTCAAAATAGAAGTACCCTAGTACCTCAAAATAGAAGTAATAGCAGTCCATTTGATGAAAATAATGTGACTGAAAATCAGTTCTGGGACGTCTAGGAAAATGATAAAATGGTAAGGAACAAGAACTCAGCCTACCTGAGATCCAGAATTCTGACACAGGAAAATATAACATGGCCAAGGAGAGACAGTAGATCCCCAGGAACCATAAAGATCTGACGAGCAAAATGAAGTCTACAGGGAAATTGAAGAGAACATGAGGCAAAAAAGGAAAGGGACACCCTGGTGCCTTCTTCTACGCCAGTAGTTCTCAACCTTTCTAATGCCGTGACCCCACAATACTGTTCCTCATGTTGCAGTGACTCCAAACCAAAAAACCTTTTGGTGGCTACTTCAAAACTGTAATTTTGCTACAGTTATGATTCGGAATGTAAATACCTGATATGCATTATGTATTCTCATTGCTACAAATCAAACATAATTTAAACAGTGATTAATCAAAAACAATATTTAACTATATGTTGAGAAATATTTATTACTAATTCCAATAAATAACATTTCACCATGGCATAGCATGGGTTTAAATATAACAACAATTCCAAATAAGTAACATTTTCCGATGGCTTTAGGCAACCTGTGTTTTGGTCGTTCGACCCTGCAGGTTAAGAACTGCTGTTCTAGGCTCTCAGTTGCTGGCTGTTAGGGAGAGTGAATCTGCAGACATGAAGGAAAACTGGACACTTCAGAAAGCTTCAGGGAAACATGGTGGGAAATGGACTGGTGAGTGCTGTGAGCTGCACAGAGTGGGGAATTCTGCTCCCCCAGGAGCCCTTCAATGATGGGCAGCAGCTGGTGAGTGGCACCAGTTCAAGTGCCCACCATATCCCTGTAGACCGCTCAGACATTCTAAAGGATTGATGGCTTTCCATTTTATCCTAACTCAGGCCAGGCATTGGTGGGTTTGCCTCAAGGCACCCAGTGTTATGTTCCCATAGTAGCTAGATAAGAGACAGTCACAGGAGATGGGCGGGGTCAGGGAGCCATAGTCAAGCTGGAAGAAGGCCCCACTAGGGTTTTGAGCTGAAGAATACAGATCTATCCCTTATGGCAAGAGGTCAGGCTCACCCTGAATTGCCCTGAATTTGAAAGTCACAACACTGACACCCTCGCCTCTGTCTTACTGCCCGCTGCATCTGGCAGACAGTGGGCATCTCACCTACTTCTTCATTCAACATCATGGCCAGTAACACATCTTGACGTAGACACTGCCCCAGAATTGAAGATCCCAGGGCAAAAGCACACATCCAAAAACAGACAAATTTCTTTTGGTTTGTGTTTGTTTTGTTTTGGGTTGTAGGATTTTTGTTTTATTTGTGAATTTGTACATTGTTTTAGTGATTTTTCTTCTGTTTTGTTCTGTCTCCTTTCTTCCTTCTACACCAGTCTATAGAGGATTAGAGAATTTTCCTTTGTCTTTCTTCCTTGTTCTTTTCTTTTTCTTTCTGTATTTTTCCACTTCTTTTAAACTTTCTCCCTTAAATTTTTTATTTTTACTCCCCATATGATTTCCATTTTTCCCATTCTTTATCTTCTATTTCTCATTAGTTTTTTCTCTTACCTATGTGTAAGTATGTATCTTCCTACACCCCAATAATAGACTTTATACCACTTCTCTCTTCCTTCTCACATAATTTAAGGTTTCCAGTTTTTCCTCTTGCATTCCCTGATTTCTAAAAGCAATAGCTTTGAGAGTACAATCACAAAGCTTTATTAACCTTTCAATAGTTAAAAGTATAAAACTACTGTTTAATTCTTGTCTGCCATTAGTAGAGATAGAGTTGTCACAATTTCTACATATTAGCTGTAAGTCAATACCTAAATTGTTTTACTGTTTATATTCTTACAGTAGATTTCTACATTCAGGTAAGAGTAGTCTACAATTGGACTTATACTATGTTAATATCCAATTTGCCTTGGACAATATTACTGTAGCTGGTTTGCTTAATATTACCATGGTCCCATAATTACCACTATTTCTCTTTAAACCAACACTGAGATTACCTTTCTGACATTAACAGTACTGGAGTGCATTTTAAGAGATCTTAGTTGTTCAGCTAATTACACTACATCTTCCCTCTCGAATTAGCCAAGTTGTCCATACTCGGGGATGAGGCAAAGTATTATAGTTATCCATGCCCAAGAACATCGCTGAAAAGCAACTGATCTCTATACTAGCAAAAAGTCTCTTTTCACTATATGCATCCACAAACCTCAGCATAAAACAAAGTAAAATGAACAAAAATAATATAAACATGAGAAAGCAACAAAATGTCATCCAAAACTCTCAATTTCCCCAAAGCAAATCCAGGGAACATCAAGGAACAAAAGAGGACATAACGCATGCTTAAACTACTCAAAAGGATAACAGCAGTTTAGAAAGTGGATCAAAGACGTACTCAGCAGGAACGCAGAAGATATAACTAAACAGATAATAGAAGTAGTAACAAAAGTGCCCAGGAACTATCAGAAAACTCTAATAAAAAGTGAATTGAACTAAGAAAAATTATACAAAACATGAATCCCACAAGATTTAGAACCCATGAAAGGGTTTCAATCAGAAATCTAGGTTGAAAATTATATTTTACCTGGCAACAGAAGCAACCAATGTGAGGACAAAATTTCAGAACTAGAACACAATAATACCTACTCAAAGACACCTTAAAAACAAGTGAACATGCAGGGCCCGGTGGGATGGCTCAGTGGTCTAAAGCGGCTGCTTGGGAAAGCTTGGGCAGCTTCAGGGACAGCGGTTCGATCCCCGGCACCACATGCTGCACCAGCCCTGCCCTCAGGACAGGCTGAGCCGGCCATAAAAATGAGTGAATAAACAAATAAAGGTTCTGAAACAAGAAAAAAATAAATAAAATAAAATAAAAAATTATTAAAAAAAACAAAACAAAACAAATGAACATGCAAAAGGATTCCAACAGCTGCTAGGTGATGCAAAGAAGACTGAGACTAACTGGAATAAGTGGAAAATCAGAAGATAACACAAATGGTTCAAAACTTAAAAAAAAAAAAAAAAAAAAAAAAAAAAAAAAAAAAAAAAAAAAAAAAAAAAAAAAAAAAAAAAAAAAAAAAAAAAAAAAAAAAAAAAAACTGTTCACACAAATAATAGTGGCATGTTCCCAACTAAATAAACTGTTTGATTCCCAGTACCTACAGGGAAGAAATGCAAGTTAAAACACTATAGACTTAAGCTATCCCCAGAAAGAATGACTATTATCAAGAAATCAAACGGCAATAAGCGCCAGAGAAGAGGTAAAACAGAACCCTTCTATGTTGTTGATTAGGGTATAAACTGATACAACCACCAGGGAATCAGTGTGGAGTCCTCAAAAAATTAGAACTTGAAATTTTAAGCCAACCACTTCCCTTCTAAGTAACTTCTTAAAAAACACATCATCTTACACCAATTTGTGCACATCCATGTTTATAGCACAATTCCTATCAGCTAAATCTCGGAATCAGCCTAAATGTTCATCAGCAGATAAATGAATAAAGAAAAGGTTACCACTCCATTGTTCATAATGGAGTACTACTCTGCTGTAAAGAAAAAGATATGGACTCATTTGTAAGAAAATGAGTGCTCCTTGAGACCATGTTAAGCGAAGGAATCAGGCATACAAGCTTACATGTTGCATTTCTCTCATATAAGAAATCTAGTATAT
>PVJA010028203.1:0-27831 GCA_004027025.1 Myocastor coypus
AAAAGAAAAGAAAAGGACAGTTTTAAGGGTGTCAGTTTCCTCAATCTCTGTGAATCCTATTCCTGAGAAAGAGCTTGATGTCAAAATAGCCTCTTTATCTCATCCTCTGTTATACTGAAAAAGTGCAGACCCATCCTCTTTCCAAGTCTCACCTCAGTGTAGTCCCAAGTACCTGCAGTCACAAACAAAAGACAAACGAAGTGCTAGACTAGGTACTGAGGAAACAAAGAATGTTAAAAGCTTGAAATAAACACCTCTGCTAGTCAGAGGAGTTCTTATTCTTTGCTTTCCAGGACACTGAACAAAGTCGGCTCTGATGACAAGTGATTTCTAGCAAATGACCCTGGAGCGCAAATGATTTGGGCAGAATGCTGCTCCCTGGCCACTGGGCATAGAGGTGCATGCTTTAATCCCAGCACTGAGGAAGCTGAGGCAGCAGGATCACGAATTTGAGATCAGCCTGGACTACACAGTGAGGCCCTGTCTCAGTAATGAGTTAACTAATTAATTAAAAGCTTAATGGCATTGCCTATTAATGAGGTTTTTCTTGTGCATGTGTACATGTACACACAGGAATATGCATGTGTGACAGCAGATAAAAACCAGAATGGGGCTTCGATGCCCCATGTGCCATGCCAGACCCCACTCCCAGGGCACACTGAGTTGGCACGATTGAAACTGGGTATGGTAGCGCACACCTGTAATCCCAACACTTAGGCAGAAAAACAAGAGGAACAGTAAGAGTCCAATCTACATAGTGAGCCCCTGTAGACCCTGTAGACCTTGTAGACCCTGAAGCAAAAAAAAAAAAAGGAATGGACACTAAAGCAATCTCAGCCTAGAAACAGCTGATAGAGACATCCTTAGATACATCAGCTAATCGGAGGAAACGCCATGTTCCCCTCATTAGGATATATATTGCCAATAAAAGTTAACACTTATAGCCATACAATGACCTGTAATTTTTAAATGAAATTTATATTTATTTTGTTGATGAGTCTTAAGTACGGCTACAGAAATCCAAGGAGGAAAAAAAAAAAAAAAAAAAAGATGATATGAAACCTGCCAGTTTTAGGAAAGAGCTTGCTCATGAATTTTTTAGGTGAGTGATGATGGGTATCTGATTGCGGTGCAATTTGGATCCCATTAGAAACATTTCAAAGAGTGATGTAACAGTTTTATTCTAAAATGTCAATTTTTACAATACACTGCGTGTCATAGCCTTTGCTACAATTTCTACTTATGCTAAACTGTAACTGTCATTCCTAAAAGGCTTGGAATTCACTATTTTTCAATATTCTTCATCTCAAGGGTACATGCACCAAAGGATCTAAAAATGACACCTATTACAGAATAGCAGTCCCCCAGTGTTTCCACAAGGAAGCATCACGTCTTGAATGTTTTCAAGCCAGTGGTTCTATTTGCTCTATCTACCTACACGAAAAAAATCAAGTAACAGAAAACTAACAGGCATTGGATAACATTTGTTATTACATTAATTTTAATATTCACCAAAATAGCATCTTCAATGAATCTAAAGATCTTATCTTACATACATTTGAAGTTTACCCTCAGCTTATCTAGACTGCTTGGAGCATCTCTACGTAACACCTCACCCCTGGCTCCTGGATAAGGAGACCCTGGACAGCTTCCTTGGACCTTTACAGAGCTCTTTCTCTGTGCAAGGGCTAGGAAAATCCTCAGGCTACTGAAGGAACATGCTGCAGAAGAGTGCACAGAACTGCACGTCTGCTGCGGCCAAGCCGGAGGCTTACATGAGCAATCTTGGCTCGGGCTGAGGAGGAGAGGCTGAAAGTAGGGCGCACAGTAGACCATGCACACTTCACTTGAAGGGGAGCTGCTTCTGTGGAGGCGGTCAGCGCTTCATGAAGCTTTTACTTTATTTTTTACTGCATTTGGTAGTGTCTCACTACTAGATCAGCCTCATAGTGATCCTCCTGTTTTCAGGCTCCCTAGTGCTGAGATTACAAGCATGCACCACCACGCCCAGTCTCAATGGCTGTCTCAGAGTGCCCTGGGGGCAGGGCAGGCACAGACCCACTGCATGAAACCCTGGCCGATGTGCTTTGCCTAAACAGGAGACCTGAAACTTTTTACTTTTCAGGGAAAGCTGGATTTGTTTTATTTTGGGGGATTAGACCTAGATTTTTAATTCAGTGTTGAACATAAATCTGGTCCAGCCAACCTACACAGAAAAGGGAAAACAATTCAGGTCCTGAGCCTCGGCTTTGCTCTGTCTGCACCTGCACTGCTCCTCAAGGTCTCAGGGTGAAGAACTGTTGGTTACATTCCACAGTAAACTGTGTGTAGCAACTGAGCACAATACTTAGAAACAGCCCTACCAGTCGACAGGATAGCTTTCTGGCTCCAATAATACAGAACTTGGCTTATATTTTGTATGTCTATTTACTTCCTTGTTTTTTTACATGAAAACATATCAATGGGCCAAGGGTTGAAATTCTTGGCCCACAGATGGTTCAAAAGGAACTGTCACTGAGCTGGGCACGATGCCGCCTCTACTTGGGAATTCTCAACTATTTGGGAAGCTGAGGCAGGACGATGGTTAAGAGATCGAGGCAGCCTGCACAACCCAGTGAGGCCCTGGCTCAAGGAAAAAAAGAAAAGAAAAAAGTAGTATTGCCATGGTGTTCGTCAAAGGAAAAGATGTATTGGAAGATGCTGCCTTTTAAACCAAATTAAGACTTCATAATTGAATGTCAGCCTCTGGAATATTCGAATGGACCACCTAAAAGAGCAAAGTGTGTGAATTAAAATGTATCCAGTTCTAACCAGCTGACAAGTATTTGGCAGTGAGGCCTCAGAAGGTGACCTCTTTTCCCCAGAGGAATGGAAGAAATGTCATGAGTCACTCCTGCAAGAGGGAGCCAAGGTTACTCTAGGCCAACCCTAGGAGGATCGGCCTTTTGGATATCCACACCTCTTAGTCCTGGGTCAAGGGGCAGAGGGTGTTTTCAGGCCGGTTGTGCTTGTCTCTTCCCAAACTGAGCTGCCCCGAGCCAACCTTCTGCTTCCCTTTGTTGCCGACATGGCCACTTTCCACAGAATTCTTTCTCTTTCTGCCTAGAAAGGGCTGTTCTGGGTGCTGACTTTCAATACCTAGCAAGTAACATCTTAATCCTAGAGGTCCTGGCCCATCCTACCTCTAGCCCTGTCTCCTCTGCTTAGGTAGAAACTGCAGGGTGGGAAGTTGACTGCGACAGCACTCAGACCTTTGGTCAAGCAAGGAGAGATGTAGAGGAGTTTTCCCTATAAGGGGCTTGTGCATAGCCAGACTACAAAGAGAAGTGTTCAGCAGGGTTAAGAGCTTGTCATCCCGAGAGGCACAGACAGCCACTCAGGCCTGCACACGCCTCCAAAAAGCTAGGAAACCCCCAGGCAAACAGTCCACGCCTGGGACATAGCCCTCCCTGAGTTTCCCTTTCCTGCTTCAGCAGCTGCAGGAGGAGGCCCCTGGGGAACTTTCTCCTAGGGGTAGGGGTTAGGGCTTGGGGGTGGCCTAGTGGGAGAGTTTCTCCTGAAGGCCTTCTGAGGGAAGAAAGTAAGCATAATGGGCAGATTCTCCTGAAATCATCTAGCACACAAAGCGGGAAACTGCTACATTGTTGAGAAACATGGTTGCTTTTCCTCCACCTCGGGGGTTGTGATTACTTTCCTATCATCAACCACAAGATGATGGAAGAACAGTGGGGTAAGGTGAGGCCGGTGGCTAAAAGCTCCCTCCCAGTTCTCAGAGTAGCCAGTTTGAGTCTGGCTCCCAATCTTTGCACGCAAAGTATTAAAAATAATTTAAGCGAGATGAGCCTTGTGTGTGGCCAAATCGGAAAAGTCCATGCTGTAGGACCCAGGACGTTTGCTCTTTTTGACTCGTAACAAAGGTAATCTACAAAATTAGTTATTTAAGCTGTTTCAAGCACTATTAAGCAACAGGGAGGGAAGTGAACATCTAAAATACATACAAGTATTTTTAAAAACTCACTCTAGGAAAAGGAAATACCAGAATAGTAAGATAAAGGAGCTTTAATTAACAACAAATTCATCCATTTCCCTCCTCTAAACTGCTATCCCTTCTACCGCAGTTAGCTTGAAGAGCAGTTTTTGCGCCACAAATCTGGGGCGTGTTTTTGTGTGTATGCCCTGCATGAAGCTTAAAGGAAAACAGCAACCAAGCCATCCAGCTCGGCATTGCAGGAAACATAAGACCTAATCACCCGTGATGGCGATTACATAATAGGGACTGGCGCACACCCCAAGTCTCAAAAGAATCAGCCTCTGGCTTCTTGTCATTGAAGACGCCTCTTTCTTTCTCTTTCCTCCCCCTTCTTGAAGATTACTAAAAATGTTTCTTAAAGATCAACTGGATGTCTTTGGTAGAAACAGAGGTCGTTTAAGGATGATTTATAAGTGCACCCCCAAGCCAAAATGCAGCCTGTATTGATAGCTCAAGAGTATCTGCATTCGGTGCAGCAAAAACTCTCGATCTGCTTTTAACTGCTGCCCTGCGATGCCCCCCACGGAGAAGGCCGCGCGCGGAGCAGCCGTCCCTCCCCAGGCCGCCCGCCCCAGGCGTAGGGCCCTTTCTTGGGCAGCCGAGTGCTCTGCTCTTAGATAATGCCAGGTACTCTGGAAAGTAGCCGTGTAATAATACACAAACCCCTGATGATGTCAGCGTGTTATTGACTTTCCAAGTCTGAATGACTGAGCAGAGGAGCGGGGGTGGGGCGCGATCCATCCGGCGGAGCGGGGACCGGCCAAGCGAAAATGGGCTCGCGGGCCGGCGGGGGAGGGGCGCTCGCCGCCGCGCTGCGCTGGGGTCGCTGCCGACGAGCCGGGCGGGGCTGCGGCTCCAGGCCTCCGATGTTTACGTGGGGTCAAAAACTCCTCAGGCAGGAACCACTGAGGCTGCCCCCCCAACCCGGCCCACCCCTCCGGAAGCTCGGCCCACGTGGCAGCGCTGGTTTCCAAAGTGGGGGCAGAAGCTCGAAGGGGAGGAGGTGGGAAGGCCTCCCGCTGTCGCTGCCTCCCCCAGCCCGGCACGGAGTCCAGGGTGCCTTCGCCTGGTGGATTTCCCAACACGGAGGCCCTCCTGGAAGTTGTACCCCGGCAGTGGTGACATTTGATGGGCCCTGACGGAGGCCAGCGGCGCAGGTGCAGCGTCCTGAGCTCTCCTTCTCACTCTGCAAACTGACCGCAGGGCAATCTGTCCTCTGCCAGGCTAGGTGTGAATCAGGCCCGGTTGCCCTTAAATGGAATTGCTTAGGAGACGGGGATCCGGAGGCGAACTCTCCAAACTGGGGCGTGGCCTGCACCGGGCCAAGGCCTCCTCCAGGCCAATGGCGCACCCCACCCGGCCCGGCTGGTGGCCTCCTGGGGAGAGGCCCGCAGCCCTGCCAGCCCGCAGCGCCTGACTCCCTCCTCCGAGCCTGGGAGCTGCTTCCTGAAGTCGAGGCCCAGCTTGAGCTCTGCCCACCCCGCCAGGAAGGCCCGCATGGCAGTGGTGGTGGGAGCTCCAAGTGGCCCCTACCACACTGAGAACTGGGGACACCTGGCCTCTCTTCGGCCGTGGGGCTTCTGGCTGTGTGAGCGAGAACCAGGGGCTTAACCTCCCTGTAGCCGCCTCTGTGAAATGAGAGTAGCAACGGTCCCCACAATAATTGTTCTGAGGGTTAAGTGAGATTCAGATCTCATAACTAGGCTCACTTTTTCAAATACCCAAGTCTGCCTGCATTAGGGAAGTTCCATGAGTCAGGCCCGAGGCCCTGTGGCTGCTTCTGAGAAGCCACTCAGCGCTAGTGCTAGGCCCATGCTTTCCTAAGGGCCTCCCTTCCCCCATTCCCTGCTCTGGGGAGCCCGCAGCCTCTCGATCCACCCAAGGATTACTGGAAGAGCCGTTTGTCTCCAAGTGGGGGGTGGTGTTGAGTGAGCCAGGAATGCAGCTCGGACCCAAACTAAACCAATCACAGCCCTTCTCAAATCCCACTCCCCCACCTTGCCACAGAGGATTGGCTCTGCGGTGAAGAGCTGACACATTTTAGGCCAATCATCAGCCTTCTTGGAGAAATTTGAAACTAGAAGTATGTGGGGGGGGGCGACAATTTCTCCCTAGGGAAAAATTGCAAAATACTATAAAGTTGGGAACCTTTCCTATGAACCCATGTCCCATGTCCCATCACGTGCAAGAGAGGCTAATATAAAGAGAGCAAGAGAGAAAGTCAGGGATAGGTCTCAGGGCAGAGACAGGCCCAGAGGGAGGGGTGTGAGGTCTTTGATGACACGGGTTCTTGCGATACAGTCTGGCCTGTCCCAGATTCCTCATGGCAACCAGTATTTTTTTTACAATGTCTTACTGTTTAATGCTTTTGCAACTTGCAACCACAAAAAAAGTCCACAATGATATTTATTAGCCTAGACTTGTAATCCCGCTCCCACCCCGGGACAGAGCTCTGGCTTCTCCCCCAGTTTGTGTTGCAATGTCCCAGGAACAAGGTGCTAAACAAATGTTCTTCACTTTGCACCGTGGTTTGAGAGAACCGGAAGTGCCCCGTGGCTGTTGAAACAGACTTCTGATAAAGGGGAAATACTACATTTTGCTGCAGAGTCCTCAAAATCTATTCTGTTGTGCCCTAGTAATAATCAGAGTTTATTTGAGTGAATAGAAAAAAGAATTATCTCCTCTGAATCACATTTAATAAAAATCCTGGAGAAGATGAGTGAAGTATTAAGCTTAATAATTCCCCCTGGGTTCGGCTGGAGGGAGAGTGAGGTAATGTACAGCATTCAACATTTATGGGACAGCAGATCTACATTGTATCTGAGAAGAAAATGCAGTAGTGGCTTAACCTCCCTTTTTCCCCTTCATTTGTTTCCAAAGAAGTTTTTTTTTTTTCCAGTCCATGAGTCACTTCCAGTCAGATTCAAAGACAAAAGCTGGCTAATTCTGTGTCCCTGAGTCAGGTTCCCACCCTGCTTTATCGGTAACACCCTTCTAGCTCTGAGACAGCCTAGTAATTTGCCGCCTATCAGGCACTCAAGTGGAACCTGTTACACACTGCTTCTCAGGAAGGCTCCAAGGGAGCAGTGCTGGACACTCCCAGCTCTTGCTGGTGCCTGGCAGCTACCCTGGACTGCCAGCCCCTCAGCATGTCCCCCTTGCTGGTGCCATCCTAGAGCATACTGCAGAATGCAGGGAAGTTCACGTGAGTACTTGAGGCTCAGCCCCTCCAGCAATTTACCAAATAGTGAAGGAGGAAGAAAAGGACTGTTTGCCAAGCTTTCGGTGCAACATTTTATCTGGTCCACTGTTTTTCTTTTTTTCTTTTCTTTTTTTTTTTTTTTTGTTGTTGTTGTTGTTGTTTTGCAGGACTGGGGTTCAAACTCATGACCTTGCATTTGCCAGCCACACACTTGTGCCACAGAGCTATCTCGCCAGCCCAAACCCTGCCCCCCATCCACTGTTTCTAACTTCTTCAAATACCATCTCAGAGGTATCCTGGACAATTTTATTTTTCCAACCTGGCCTCTACTTTCCACCCCCACCGCCTCATCCCACCCCTGGGTCCTAAGGCTCCTTCAGAGGCACTCTTCCTTCTGAGCCATGACACCACATCCCACTGGTTGCTTATGTCGGAAGAACTGACTTGCCCTTCTCTCCCACTCTCTAAGCCAGTCGTCAGCTGGTTTACTTCCAAAAGACATCTATCCACGTGCTTGTCACCACCTAGGCTGCCACCACATGGGAAAATAACCCTCAGCTCACCAATGTTCTTGGGCAGGAACTGAACCAATGTTAGGCAGATGGTGAGACATCAGCAAGGTTGCAGGACAAAGGGGGCATTTCAAAATAGTAAATTTATTGACAGTTGATAACAGAAAAACTTCAATATATGAAACATTTGGAGTCATTTGTTAGGCCTCAAGCCTTTGGCAATCTACAGGGAGCAATGATAACATTGTGAGATTACACACTGTGCACAGCCCTTCAGGTACCTGCCCATGTGGCCATCTAGTTTCACACAGCATCCCTGGTGATGTTGGATAAGGGAACTTTCATTCTTAAAGACCCTCTCTTCTTGAACAGGGACCTGATTTAGACTCTCACATGAGCAAGGTGTCAGAGGGAACAGTGACCAGCTAACAGGAACCAGGAAGCTTTTTCTGAGGGAATCACCATTCCAAGTAAGCCCTCAGAGAACAGTAGCTAACAACCTAACCACTTTGTTGCCTGCCTGAACCTCAGTAACTTCAGGGTACAGACAAGGGTCTCCAAACTTGATCTTGACACTCATGCTTTGCCAGCACTGCCCACCTCCCTGCTTGCAGGTATGACCATCTCTTTTACAATAAATTCCACCTATCCTCCACATTGCCAATCATATTGACTAAGTATTCTGTAAGGAAACAAGAGAGTAGAGGATCATGGAGGTGAGGGATCCGATGCCCTGCTGACAACACTGAGAATCTAATTCAAACTCATGCCCCTCACAACCCACATCCTTCATGCATTCACTCCTCTCTCCCCAGCCCAGGTTTCTCCAGCCTCTGGAGCCCCTCTCTCTTCTCCCACCATCTACTCCTTCCTCTCTGCAAACCTCTGCTGTTAGGTTGTTCAGCTTCTCCAGGCCCTTCCTGAGACAGGCTTCTCTACATTTGTATTTCGTGTCTCTTCTTATAAATGCACTAAGCCTATTCCTTCACGGCCTAATTATACCTGAGTCCCCATTCCAAATACCATCACACTGGTAAGGACTTCAATATACGAATGAGTTGGGAGGAGTGGAAAATTATTCTGTTCATATCAGTATCTCCCAGGTTTCAGTTCAGTGAGTTCCTGCCTAGTGAGACAGTCCATGACCAGCCACCTCAGTCTATCACACCACTCAGTTTATGGCCTGCACAATACTGCCATTCTGTATGTTCTATTACATTCTTCATTTGCTCACTTCTGTATTCTCTGTCTCCACATTTAGTTTTTCTACAATAAGCATATAGTAGTAATTCCTTTTTGACAAACCACTGCAGACAACAGAGAAAGTTCAACACAAACATATCCAAGTTAGCCCCTCATGCAAAAGTAGATGCTGTCCATCTGGACCGGGAGCAGGTCTTCACAGAGAGTCACAAATGTTGAGGAATGTCTAGCATGTTCAGGGAGCTATCTCTGAACCCCACCTGTACCTCCAGCTAGTCCTGTGCTCCCTTCATAGCTAAACAATGTTCTGAAGGATTTTCTACATCATCCTTGTTCCTGTATCCTATTTCCCAGATATTTGTAGTCCAGCACTCCTGAAAAACTGATTGTCTTAGTGTTACTAAATCCAGTGTGCAGTTCTTATCCTTATTCTAGTTAATATGTGAGCAATATCGAGGTAACAGACCACTGGTGCAGGACTGGAGAAATTTTCTTCCCATGAGATCCAGGATACTATCTCGGCTGAACTTTCTCCTCCCTTACAGACTGTGTCTTCCCAATATTCTAGCTTGTTTCTTTGCTATCACCACTTCTGTCAGTAAGTAAATAAATTGCAAATAGACACAGGGTAATTTTAAAATAGGGCCTTAACGGGTCTGCCTGTCATAGCACTACTCCTGCTGCCCTGATCTAAAACAAAGGCCTGATGATTGCATCACAGCTATCACACCACTCTGCACATCAGTCTGCCCACCACACACAGAATGATCCCTTGGAAAGTTCTCTGGCCACGTCGCTCGCCTGAACAAACCCTCCAAGTGCTTTCTATTCCACTCAGAATCAAAGCCACAGCCCTGACATTGACATTCAAGGCTACTGGGTCTGGCCCCACTACCCCTTCTCCCCTAACCTCCTCTACCATTCTGCTTTCTCAATGCATTCAAGTACAACAGCCTTTCTCCTGTTTTGTAAACACAATAGCCACTTGCTGTCTCAAGAGCTTTGAGATAGTCATTGCCTCTCTTGGAAAGCTATTCTTTAAGATGTTGGCATCGCTTGCTCCTGTATCAGCTATTGTTGCAGGAACACTGCAGAACCAAAATATTCCCTGACCTTCTGGGAGAGGGCCTGCACTATCTAAAATGCAAGCCCATTGCCATTTCTAGGACAACTAGGGCTTCCTGTCTAATTTCTTTTGCTCTATAGTGTAGGATCATTTTGTTTACTACTAAATACCCACTGAGAACAATGCCTGACACTCATTAATCACCATGTGTTTTTTGTTTGTTTTAGATTTATTAATTTGGTACAGGGTCTCACTACACAGCTTGGACTCATAATGATCCTCCTGTCTTAGCCACCCCAGCAATGGGATTACAGGCGTGTGCCACAATGCCTGATCTTGGTGGTCAGCATGGCTCAGGGTTGGCACTGGCATGTGGTACTGGGGGTCAAACCTGGGTTCTTGTACTTGCCAAGCAGACATTTAGACCACTGAATTATCTCCCCAGTCCCACCCACCATCTATCTATCTATCTATCTATCTATCTATCTATCTATCTATCTATCTATCTATCGTGGGACCGGAGTTCAAACTCACGACATTGCACTTGCTAGGCAGGCACTTGTGCCACAGAGCTATCTCCCCAGCCCCACCATGTATTTAATATTTTCTGAATAAATATAAAATTTCAGAATGAAATTTTGTAGACATGGGCCTAGAATTTTGTTGTGAAAGGTAGGTGGTAATCACAGCAGAAATAGAACTATAGAAATTACGTAGAAACCACATTTTTTGAAGGCCTTATATGCTATACTAGGACGTTAGGACTTTATCTTGCAGGATTCTCAGGGATGTGAAGGTGTCGAAAATGGCTCTGAGAATGTCACGGAACAGAGCAGTGTGCAGACGAATGGCCCAGAGCCCAGGTGACAGGCCATGCATGGGCTGCTGGACTGAAAAGCAGGAAGCTCAGACTGAGCCTCTCAACTCAGGCTGTGTGAGCAGTTGCTGACTTTGCCCACTGGCCCACCTGGCAAAGGTCCCCATCAAGGTCCAGAAAGAAGACCTCTAACTCAAATGCTGGGAAGGAGAACGTTGGAGACAGACTTCTTTCAGTGAAGCCACAAACTACAATACACACTTGAGCGTGTATTGCAAGAATAAGAACCACTGACCCCTATACAGCACCATGGAACTTCCAAAGGATTTTCCCTTTTCACCTAAAGACTCAAAGCCTCAAAGAACTGTAGTCAGTATATGGAAGTACCTATCTAGCCTTTTCATGGGTTAAAAAAGGAAACAAGACTTATATCCTGAAATAACACCAGGAACATTTTTCTAGTGAACTGCTGAAAATGCAGTCCAGTGTAATCTGGGGCCCTACTTTTTTCTTTCAAGAACCACCATATTGGACATTAAATTTTCAGAGATGGAAGGTCAGGCGTGGTTTTCATCCTGGTACCAGAGATTCGACAGAACCTGCCAAATGACTTTCTTCTCCACAGTTTAGTCAGTTAAGTATCTGCATAGAAACACACATAAAATCACCAACAGGTAAAGCAGGTACTTTCCCTAGTGGCTTCTATAAAGGGTCAGAGAATATACTCTGTTTCCTCCAACCACCAAGAGAGCATTCAGGCTTATAAGAATACTTATGGGGCTACCAGGAGTTCCCCTTTACTCCCCCTAGCCTGTCACATCCCCCTGTAAAAGTTTGTCTCTACCTAAACCATCTTTATACGCTTCACATGCTTCTCATCCTTGGCAGAAATCCAACCTGACCATACCTATATTTAGATGTTATGACCCAAGAAATTCATTTCATATCAATGCATAAATTTTTACAGGTGGAAGTGACTTTAGAAATTAGCTAGAGTCTCTAACCTCTTCAGTTTCTGAATGGAAAAATAAATCAACAAACAAAGGAAGGCAAAAGGGAAGAAAATCAGTGCTACATAAGCTGTTGCCTATGGACTTCCTTCTACCCATGACTTCCTGCATCCCTCCATGGGGCAAAAAATCTTGAAGGCAAATGTGTTTGTTAGTTAGGGTTACTCATGGAGACAGAAACACTGTCATACGTGTAGATAGACAGATGGAGATGAAAAGAAGAGGACAGGGAATGCTGAGGGCCTGGTGTCCTAGTAATTACAGGCACTCTGTCAAGTAAGTGCCCATTTCACAGATTATCATTGGATGGACACAGACATGGAATCCTAAAGTCCTCAAGAAGGAGTAAACAAGCCCTGGCATTTGGTACAGGTCTGTGTACTTCTGCTATTTCCTACCATCTGGGTTTTTTATTTATTTTATTTTATTTTTGTCTTTTTGAGACAGGATCTCACTATGTAGTTCAGGTTGGCCTTGAGCTCACTTTTGTAGCCCTGGTTGGTCTCAAACTCACACTGATCCTCATGCCTCAGCCTCCCAAGTGCTGGGATTACAGGTGTGAGCCACCACGCCTGGCTGGCATTTTTAATTACGTCCTCCCTGCTGTTTTTCTTTCCATCCGTTTAGCAAGATGTAATTTCTCCCCAAATTTGAAGAAATGACCCACAATTTTGCTCTATTTCTTTATTTGATAGTGAATTTCCAGATGTCAGAGACTTATAGGATGAGGAAAGTGATGTAAATATGTAACTTAGCATATATTAAAATTAATGTAAGGCAATATGTCTTAATCATATATGTACAAGTTCTTCCACATCAAAATGAATATTGTCTCAAAAATTTTTTAAAAAGTACTCCAGACTACCATATACTTATTCTATTACTCAAAACACTTGTGTAGCTTCCCTTTTGAAATTGCCTCCAGGGCTTGTAACAATTGCTTTTCAAAAATAGTGTTAATGTGAGCAAGTGTTCATTGTTTGGCTTGATATTGGGAAACAGCCCAAAGTCATCTGATGCCAAATCTGGTAAAGAAGGTACATGATCAAGCTACCACAATGTGGATTACGAGTAAATAAATGAGGCATGACGACAACAGCATGAGTGATTTATTTTATTGTATTTTATTTTTAAATGTCTGGAAAAGAAACTTCAAGGGGAACTCAGTCTCATTTTGAGCACTGTCAGCAGCAAGAGTGCCAAAATGACAGCAAAACTGAATAAATGTGGGGGTTGGAGAAGGGGACCTTTCAGGTTGATAACACAGGTCCATTTGGCCTGTCCTGTTATTGATGGTCATTTCACATGTTAAAAGTTTCTTTAAAAGTATAGTATTTTTAGAAATGTTTGGGAATGAACTATTCTTACTCACTGGTTTCTTTGTGAGACATAAAGATCTAGAGAAAAGCAGCAGGTGCTATAATACCTTGACAGTTGTAGTCCAGAGATTTTTCTCTTCTTTCTCTTTTCTTTCTTTCTTTCTTTCTTTCTTTCTTTCTTTCTTTCTTTCTTTCTTTCTTTCTTTTCTTTCTTTCTTTCTTTCTCTTTCTTTCTTATCTGTTTATTTTCAACTCTAGTTAATGCAGAGATGATTAGCAAAGAGATTTTTTTGAAAGTATTTTCTCCTTTTCCAGTGAGCACAAAGGAAATGTAGGTGGAGAAAAGATTCTCCAAAAGCAAATTAGAGAACTGCAGGTCTTTAAAGTTTAATAAAGAATGACTTTCTGCTTTGCAGCTGTCTCTCTTAATGTCCCTTCATGTTACGCCTTAGAATCCACACATGGAAGTCCCCTCAGACTCCACATATAATTAACACTTGGCAGAAATAAGCAGTATAAGCCTGAGGCTTTCTTAAATTTCATTTAAGAAATTCAGATTTCCATGGGAGTGATTAGAGAAGGGAACGAAGTCCCTGCTGCTCTCACAGTATTCCCAGTTGCTGAATTTTACATGAAATATAAAGATGTCCTCGACCATCCAGAAGGTATTTATTGAGCATCTGCTATATGCAGCGCACCGCGTAGGTGTTGAAAGAGCTCCTAAGTAGTGTAAGCGAAGTTCTGACTCATTCTTTTCATTAGGGTCACAACTGCTCCTAAATGAGACCTGATATGGAGGTCTTGGAAGGGACAGCAAAGAGGGGGGAAGTGAGAGGTATTAAAGAAGGGCTGAGAGGCAGGTGCTGGACCTGGCAGAGGGTGTGTCAGGGCAGAGCTGCAAGACACAGGAGGAGAAATGGGCAACGTGCAGTTGCGTCAACACAGGGAGATTAGATGAAGGAGATGCACAAGACAGGCTAAGTATGGAGCCCTGGGAGGCCACGGAAAGCCTGCTCATCCTTGCGTGTATGTCTAGAGGAGTTACTAAGTTTCAGGGACTGTTTCAGCATTAGCTAACCCTCCAATCTATATAGTTAATGTATGCAATGTGATGTTTTGGTATAGCTACACAATGAAATGGTGGGCATTTTAGGTTTTTTTGTTTTATTTTTGCTTGTTTGTTTCAGTTTGGTTTTTGGAGACAGGGTTTTGGTATGCAGCCCAGACTGGCCCTGAACTCATGGTGATCATCCTGCCTCAGCTACCTGAGAGCTGGCATCATAGGCACGTCCACAGTGCCCATCCTGAAATAGTGACTATAATCAAGCAAATTAATATACCCACTTTCCTGTAGAGGTATACCTCACATGTATATAGACTTGTGCATATATAGTAAGAACGCAGGAGACCTACTGGCCCAGAAAATTTCAAGGGTTCACTGCAATACCACCAGTTATAGTCCTCATGTTGTCCTTAGATCTCTAACTTACTCGTCGTGTATATCTGTGACTTTGCATGTTCTGACCACGTCTTCATGTCCTATCTCTTCCTTATTCTTACTAACTGCCATTTTATTCTCTGTGTATTCCACTTTTAAAAAAGTATGCACACATAAATGAAATCTTGAAGTTTTTTTTTTTTTTTTTTTTTTTTTTTTTTTTTTTTTGGTGGGACTGGGGTTCAAACTCACGACCTTGCACTTGCCAGGCAGGCACCTGTGCCACGGAGCTATCTCCCCAGCCCCTTGAAGTATTTTTCTAATAAAATAATTCAACATAATATCCTCTTGGTTCATCCCTGTTGTCTTTTGATTACTTCAGTTTTCTCATTAAAGACAAGGTTATCAGCTGAGAATATAGAAGAGGGAATAAGTCTGGGGACTATTCGATTTGCTTTTGAATGAGTGATCTTTTTAGTAATATAAAATACAAATGATGCAAAAGGAATAAATCTTCTTCCTCTGTCCACCAGCTGCTTACTAACCCTTCCTGGAGATTATCCAGCCTGCCCTGGGGCTGGGGAATGAGGACAGGCTAGAGCACTGGCTTGAAGAAAACGCTATGTGAAGAATTCTTCTCTTGAAGAAGAATCAAGAGAACCAGTTGGATATTAATTTTCTGGTGGTGACTTTTTTTCCCAGATCAACAATTTAAAAAATGTTTATCCAGGTTTGGTGTACACACCTAAAATCCAAGTAGGTGGGAGGCCATGGCAGGAGGATCACAAGTTCTAGCCCAACTTGGCCATTTTTAAGAGCCTATGTCCAAACACTAAAAAGAAACATTTTTTATTTAATCTTTGTGGACTATTACATTGCCACAAATGGCTACCATATCCTTATTCTGCTTCTGAACTACTGAAAGAAGTTTCCATGATCACATGATGCTAGCCATACCACTACTACTTTTTTTGTCCCCTTTAAGGATGCCCCAGGCCCAGGCACATCTGGTCCTGTCCTCTTCTGAGCTGTGTGCAGGGGGGACCCAGCATCCTGGAAGCACACTGGCGGACTGATTCCCTCAAGGTGAGCCTTGGCCCCTCCTCACCAAACAGTGCTAGCAGCTGTGGTAGAAACTCACAGAGTTGTTAGGAGAATCCAACTATAAATGGCCCCTCATGACGCCAAGAACAAGAACTAGAAAAACAATCAGAAATCCCAAAATACACACTTTCATATATCTTAAACTCTCATTTTCTCTTCGTTAGAGAAGGTTATTGGGCAATACTGAGAAAACCGTAGGAGGAAAGTGTACAAAGTCGCTTTCTCCTCAACTCACACTGTAAAAGAAAAATCTATATAAATAAATATCTAAATTCATGGATAGGCAGCAGAATAGATGTTCTACAGATAAAAATAAAATTTTAAAAAGACACCTCTGGAGAGTTTAAACAGGAAACATTAAGGAGATAATTGAAAATATTGAAGGTAAGACTGCAGGCCAGATGTTCTTGAACTCTTGTGACTGAAACCCACAACTATGATTGTGACTCAGAATACACACATAAATGTATATTTCCACACACAGCACTGAAATGCAAGTTGTATAAACAAGATTAACCTTTACTAGGAGGAATGTTCTCAGATATTTATTCTGGTCCATTCTATTTTATTCTATTTATTTTTAAATGCTTCTCAAAATTTACTAAATATATTTTATTATCTATAGTCTGAAAAACACTCCTGTAGGCTGGACTCCTTGGCACAGCCTCCCAGCCCTAACACCACGCAGGCTGCCCTTGCTTAGTGGAGAAGCCTGTCTCTTTTGGTGCAAAAGTTGCTCACTTGGGAGGCCTCTAGCCCAGACAGGAAGCCACAGCCCCTGCTGGCTCCAGAGACATCCATCCACACCACACCTGTGTCTCTCACTTTCACACCAAAGTCTACCGGTAGGTTACTGAATGGCAGAAACTTAGCTGCCATAGGAAAAAAAGAGGGATACAATGGCAGTCTTTCACTTGTTCTTTTGTATACAGCAGCAAAACATTTCTATCAGCATATTCTACAAATGGACTTATCCTGCACCCTATGGGTCATGATTCTATCCAGGTCTACAGGGTAGATATCAAGGAAAAAATAGTAGCTCAGTCCCACAAGTGATACTTGGCCACCAATAAGCATCATGGACACTGTCTGTGTCCATGACATACTAAGACTTTGTGCAATATCCTATCCCTAAATTGTTAGATGAGCTGGTTGTATAGTTGCCATTCCAGTCTTTATGTTATGTTTTATTCTTAGCAACTCTTTACTATCAAGAAAACTTTCGCTTAGTTGATATTTTTCTGTATATTAACCTATTCAAATACTATATGAGTACTCTGAATTGATCACAGGTTCATACAGATGATACACAACATTCTGGCCTCTTTGTTGGACTCATGATTGAATTTTGCAATATTGTTTAAAAATACTTATTTTAATTTTAATTAATTCATATTTAACTAATTTTCTAAATATTATTTAATTTTAATTTTTGTTTTGTGATTTATACTGTATCTTTGACTTGCAATGTACTTATAAGACATGGTATGATATTTTCTCATAGTACTAGAAACTTTAAAAAGTATATTTCCATTTTCAATTCACTTTTAAAAATAAATAAATAAAAAGAAACTTAGCTGCAAGAAACTCTGAGAAATGCAGTGCGCAGCTTTCTAGGCTTAGCAAGCAACCACAGACCCATCACACTACAGACATTGCTGGATGTCAAGGCCGCTTTGTTCCCTGGTCTTTACAGTGACAAACTCAAGGAGAAAATTTTCCTGCACTTCTGGGAATGCAGGGGCTCCTTTTATAACTGTAATATTACTTGGGAAGTATTGAATGCTGTGAGGCAAAGTTTCTCAGACAATTTTAGCTGGTTTGACAACATAGAAATGGTCAGTAATAAAACTGTATGCTCACCTGTAATTATTCATGTACGTGTGCAGCCATGCAAGGATATGTGTGTGTGTGTGTGTGTGTGTGTGTGTGTGTGTGTGTGTGTGCCCGCGCACATGTAGGGAAAATGTTTAGGATTAAATTCTAGGTTTAATTTGAAAATGGTCTATCCCATAATCTCAGCCTTCACAAATCACCTGGAAACATTAATCACAGTTCTGTGCCAAGTATTATTACAGATGCTGTAATTCACAATTAGTTTGAGGTTTCTACCTTCAAATAACTTTAAACCCTGATGAAATGATAAACAAATCAATCACATTCATAAACCCGTGTGACAAAGGCAAAATGAGGTTAGTTATTGTCTGTTAAGGGTACATGGAGGGAGGCTGTAGGACCACGGAGGGACATTTTTGAGGCTGTCTTGGTCACTTGTCACTGAGACACAGTACCAGACATCCACAGCTTAGGAGAGCATTACTTTGGTTCATGTTTCAGGCCCTACCTGGCTGATGCCATGGCAGAAGTGGCATGGCACAGGACATGGCAGGGGAAAGCTGTTCATGGCTTGGTGACAGAACGCAGGGAAGGGGAAGACAGGAGATGAACCCTTCCAGGTGACCCACCAGCAAGCTTCCTCCTGCACCGAGGTCTCCCCTCCTAACACCACATGCTGCTATAAACTCATCAGGGGACTAATCTGCTGGCAACTGTCACACTTCCAAGACCCAATGGCCTCTCCAAAGGGCCCTCTCTGAGCACATAAGGCCTTGGGGAGACATCTACATATAAGCCACAACAGAGCTGGAGACTGCTAAGCTGAGTTGTGGAGAAACAGCAGTCCTTATTGGTGAAGAAGCAAGGAAAGCATTCCAAGGAGAAAGCAGAGCGAAGCCAGCACCTAGCGTCTCTGCCAGGTGGTGCGTGTGGGACACTCTCACTGTTCCAAGGGCTTGAATAAAAGTCACGGGCAGGCATAGCAAGCTAGAGAGATGGGTGGCAGATCCCGAACCCTGCCTACGATGCTAAATGAGTGCCCCCCCAATGATATGATTTACTTGAGCACTGTAGATTTATCATGCCTTTGTCTTTGTTTCATGAGTCTAGAGAGCAGAAATCATGGATTTATATTTCATCCTGATTTATCAAGCTTCTTGTGCTCAGCATTGCTAATTATATTGTGGAGGTGAGAGCATGAAGCATGGTAATATATTATGTCACAAATACCACACTGAACACACATCTGGAAATGGGTCATTTATAACAGCATCATTACAGGTAAGTGAATGCTTTCAGGATATTCTAGGAGATGTGTATGTATGCACAGTTTGTAAAATACACCTTTAAAGTCATAAACAAATGACACTTCTGTAATCTTGTCCTTGTTATCAGTAACAAGGTCTCTTTGTGTGATTGCACAGGTGTCACAAAGAAATGCTCTAAGGCTGACTTATATTAGCATTATAATTTTAGGCTGACTTCTGAGCTTCAAGCCACTCAAAAACTTTTTGCCAGCTCTAGAAGAAATATCAGGGTAATATTCATTTAATTCTTTTACACAGTAATCTGATAGCTGAATATGCTTCAGAGATTCTTTTAGGACTAGCTGGGAATGAACTCAATCATAGAGCATAAATTACCAGAGAAGTGCTATTGGTGTCAATTACCTAAGCTCTGCACATGTAAGTCCTCTAATTTCCTGTTAAATCAGTAATGTTACCAACCTCGCCCTATTATTTTAAGTAGGACTATAACTACAGCTGCTAATGTTGAATGAGGACAGACAAATGTGAACAGTCGGTCTCACCAGCTAATAAATAGCAAACTGAAGGTGCCGATAACAAGGATATTATAATATAAAGCTCAAAACTCTACCCTGATAGCTAGGAAAGAAAGTTTCATTCTGTTCCTTTATTATTTGCACTCCTCTCCCTTCCCTACATTGGGTTTTCCTACTGCAAGTGCCAGGTGCGTGTAGGCGTTCCTATTGCCAAACTCCTACCTTTCCCCAAAGATAATGACCCCGAGTTGGTACAGGAAGTCTTGGCTGCACTTTCGCTACCCACCCCCACTGCTCCTGGTTACATTTCACTGACTCATAATTTCCAAGTATGATCAGTATGCGAGGAGTGATACAGTCACCAGGCAAAGCAGCAGCTCCAAAGAGCTGGCCAAGACCTATCCAATAACAGTCACCATTGATGGCAAAAGGGAAATAAGTAGGACCACAGGAACAACAGTGCAAAAACCTAGAGTACAAGGGCCTTCGTTAAGAATCAAACTGTTGCTGTTCTGCTCCATCCTCCACATACCCAGCCCCCATCACACCATACTGAGTGAGGGAGTATAACTTCTTTAACATTAGGCTATCCACTCACCTCCTAGTCTCTAAAAAGTCAAGAAATTAGCCAATGGCAAGACATATTGAGTGCTATTAGAGGAATCCTACTGGCTGAGACCCAGTGTTACGGCTGAGGGGTGGACAGGCTTGTTGGATTTGCAGGTTCCAGCACAGTGCAGTCAGGCAGGACCCTGCAGAAGCCCCAGCAGGCCCCTTCCTCTTGGAGGGCAGAGAACTTCACCATTCAGCCAGCACTTGACCAGAAACCACCACTTCTACTTTCCTTGGTAAAGCTCATTTTCTTTAAGTCAAAGAAATGGAGCTATCTAAACCACACCAGGGGCTGGGGAGATAGCTCCGAGGCACAAGTGCCTGCTGGGCAAGTGCAAGGTCGTGAGTTCGAACCCTGGCCCCACAAAAAAAAAAAAAAAAAAAAGATAAACCACACCATTCTTTTAAAATTTGCATTCTTTTGTCACCATTGAGCAAATTTGAAACTATAGTTTCCAAAACCTATTCTCTAGTGTTCCTTTATCACCAATTATAATGCTTCATGAATGAAAGTAAATCCTTGACAATGGATAACAGTTTTGATTATCAACCTTTCCAATGTACTGCATCTAAGTAGCTAAATTCAAAACAGATTTCAAAATTGGAGATGAGATAAAGCAGTCAGGTCTAAGAGCTCTATTTTGTCCCTTGGTCAGTTCTCTAATTGTTTATTAGACATTCTTAGAAGAGAATGTTTTGATAATGCTGTAGGATTAAATGTGAAATCATGAATAAGCACAGAAATGAAATAGGAAGAAAGCAGCCCAGGCCACCTCCTGTACAGCTTGTCACTATGAGAGCATTTGGTAGAACTGAAGGAGATTAAGGCTGAGGAAACTGGCAGGTCTCCCAGTACCGATTTCCCAGTTCAGAAAAAGCCAGTGCAAGTCTGTATGTGGTCCTGGTCTGACTTGCGTCATGAGTAGGGATACTGCTGTAAATTAGATTGAAATGCTTAGAACCATTACGCGTATTTAACAGTGTGAGATTTGGAGAGATCCTGAGAAAAACAAACTCAGTTTGTACATGCAGAAATGGAGTCACAGAGGGATCAAAGTAGTCACAGAGTTCATTGAAATTCATGTCTAACTACGATATCCTTGGCCAGAATCCTTGTAATATTCCCACCACTGCCAGTCTAGCCACAGACTCTTTGGCTTTCCAGGCCCTAAGCTACTTACCTGCTGATTAATTATCTATTTTCAATCTCTGTGACCATAAAGGAGATTAAAAGTGTACATCATGGGAAATCCAGTGGTGTGTCATGTGATGGAGAGTGAGGAAGTGTACTTGGGATAAAATCCTCTCTGTCACAGAAAACTTGGCAAAGCTGGAGAGGCATCCCAGGTTTGCATATATCATCATGTTATTATTAGCCAAGCTAATATGTCTGTGTTTATATGTCTAATCAGGTGCAAGGAAAACAGACACTGAACTTAGATATTTTCCTTGTGCATAGTCTTTCACCCAGAACTTGAGTTATTTCCTGTTTTAATACAAAATTGTCTATTTTGGGGAAATGACATTTCCAAAGCCATGCCCTCTTGGGGAATATGGCTAAGATTTTCCAACATCAAAAAAATGCTATCAAAGGAGCAGAAACCTTCATAAACTTGCAAGTGCTGCACTTACTATCAGGGATTAGTCTTATGGCTGTTACCCTACTACTCTCCAGGACAATCATATGGAAATCATTGAAAATTTCCAGGTGGAATAAACAGTCTTCAGATGGTGTAGCCCAGCTCTCAGTCTGTTGCTTGAGTTAACAAAAGGAAGGGGAATGAATGAAGGTGAAGAGAGAAGGAGCAAAGCCTAACTCTAAATCTAAAGTTTTCCAAAAGCCCAGGCAGCTTTTCACAGACTCCACTTGTCCTATCTTGAGCCTTCCCTACAGTGAGACACATGTAGAAGGATAACTATGTAAACAAAAACAAATAATAATAATAATAACACTATTGAAGCTGCTGTAGCTCAGCAATAGAGCAATTGTCTTCTACACCAGGCTCTAAGTTTGAATCCAGCATTAAAGCAAAACAAAAGTGAAAAAATAATCACTAACTCTACTAGTTAATATTTAACATGGGCTTGTCGTGCACCCTTTTCCCCTTCCAACAGCTCTGAGAGGAGATTCTATTCATATACCTGCTTTGTAGATAGGACCTGAGGTTTGGAGAGTTGCGATGTGCGTGCAGAGCACAAGGATGACTGATCCAGGATTAAGCAGACTCCAGCATGGCTGATGACCATGCTACTCAGCTTCCTAGGTGCTGGTAGAAGTCAAAGGCTGTGACCTTGGAAAAGTAGTCACATGGATCTTTGTCTTCCTGACACAGGGAGGAGTGATTAGACTATGTGGCCACTGATGCATCACTGATGTGAACTTAGAAGAGTATAGTACCTAATCCAATATCACCTGATGAAACAAACCCCCAGCAATAACAGAATACAGTAGAAGTCTCTTCCTGATCATGTCACAATTCGTAATAGAGCAGTTGTACATTGCACTCAGTACAGAACTTTGGGAATGCCAGCTGCCTCCATCCTGTTCCTCTGCCCTTCCCTCCATCCATGGTGTACTCTAAACTCAGAGGATGGAGAGGAAGAAGACAGTGAAAAAGGAAAGCTGGAATTTGATGGCTCAACTTGTTCATATATCACTGGTCCAAACTCCTTCACGTACTGACACTGTGGAACTAGTGAGAAAAGGTTCAAGCGTGGCCCAAAAAGGACCCGAGAACCACGGTATTAGGGAGCGTCCGGCTCCCTTGGCTTCAGAAACCAGTCTCTTCCCTGGACTCTTCATCTAGCTTCTCTACTGCCCAAGGTACATAACCCACTGATTTCTGAGCACTGCAGTGTATACTTGACATAGTATTTTGGCTCCTATCCTCAGTGCCCTGGAAATACCTTTTCTGATTTTTAATATCTATGCCTGGGACTTGCACTCAAGAATGTAATGAGACATAGCTATGTGGAACTTACTATGATATCTGCTGAGATGTTATCAAGGAAAAAATGCCTCTCAGGTTTCAGTGAAAGAAAAATAGACTTCTTGAATTTTTCTTTGCAATTTTATGAACATTCTCCTTTTTTTTTTTTTTTTTTTTTTTTTTTTTTTTTTTTTTTTTTTTTTTTTTTTTTTTTTTTTTTTTTTTTTTGTTTGTTTGTTTGTTTGTATTTTAGGGAAGAGTCTACAGGGTGTTCAGGGTCTTATTACTAGATTGGACTAGTAGTGATTCACTTGTTTACAGCCTCCCAAGACCTGGGATTACAGTTGTGAGCTATCATGCCCAATCTCAACTGCCATTTCTGCATGCTCCAGGGGTGGGGCTGGCACAGTAGGCCTGGGGATCAAACCCCCAGCCATTGTGCTTGCTGGAAGGCACTTAAATCTGCTGGCCCCTCAATCTTAAAATACATCATATGTTCCACTTTTCTCAGGCCACGAGGAAACTCTCCAAACATAGAACCAAGGCTTTGTAACATTTATCGCCGTGTACAATGTTTACCTATATTTATTATTTCCCAATTAAAAACAAAAGCAAATTATTTTCAAACTAATTGCTCCTTTGTCCACTTATATTTTTGTATTTTACATACAGAGACCCTCAAGACCAGCATGATGTAAGAGGAACGAAAATAATCTCACTGACGTGGGGTGTCACAATCACATAGGACTCTGATCATATTTCAATTGGGAACCTGCACTAAATTCAATTTCAATGATGGGGGTTATTCAGAAAGACAAATGTGACAGATACGCCTCAGCTGTCACTCTGCCCTTGTGTGCAGGAAACCTTGTGAACAGTGGATGCTCCAAGCTAATCTCAGGTCAATGGTGTTCACTGCAGGATAGTCACAGAGATGAAAAGTGCGGAGTGTAACATGTGTGATAAAACTGTTCTCTTAGTCAGGGCCTTTGCTTAATGAGGATCTGTGAACACATGGGACTTGTAGGAATAGTTTAGCAATTAACCATGTGCTCACATTGCAAATCTACTGGGGCTAAGTAGCTGAGTGTCCTTGGGTGAGACACTTAACCTCTCTGCGTCCCTCATGTAAAATAAAGGTACTGGATCACTGGACTAGATAATCTCTTCCAACATAATTGACCTGTGAGGCATTTTTTTTTTTTTTTAAACAAATGAAAGTAATTAGAATTTCAAAAACTCCCCAGGCCTTTTAGAAATATATGACTGTGTGTCAAGGTAGAGGATAGCCTCCAAGTGAGAGAGCCAGGGGAATATCAAAGGCTTTCAGGAACCACCCTGATAAAATGTACCTGCTTATCTTTTCACTTGGAGCAACAAGGTAGTCAGTTTTGCTCTATAAAGGTGAAAGGTTGTATGGATAGGACACATTCAGAGGAGTTGGAATTTGGCTGGAGCACCTGGACAGTTAATCTACCTCTTGGCTTCAGGAATCTGATACTACCCTAAGAACAGGGTTGCAAAACTTACAGGACACCCTGGACTTCGTCCATTGGTGGGGTACGGAGAGGTTCGTGTCAGCCCAGCCCATGCCCAGGAACCACTTCGGTTTTCTGATTGCCCAAGTCAACGGGAACATGCAAAGTATTGCTTTGCTCTGACCTGGGAGGACAGAGCCTGTCATAGAGCCGACACCTGCAATTCAAGGCCCAGCGCTAAAAATGCATTTTTATGGTGAAACAAGGGGTTAGCTAATCTTTTCAGGCTAAGGGAGGGCCAGCTACAAATGTTTCCTATGTGTATTGTGAAATCCCGAGATGACAGAGAAGTTCCTCATTGCTTTCTGAGTTTCCCTTCCCCCATGACTTCCATGGGTCATACAAGCCATTATCTGAGGCCGCCAGCCAGACCACGATGGTGTCATTTCTCTTGACTCATACATCCAAATTAAATCTGTTTGGAAAAAGAAGACTAGAAAAATTTTAAATCTTGTCTTGAGTCCCAGAGTAGTTTATTTTTTCTGCATCTAATGCCTAGTTTCATTTCTTATGAAAAATGTATTCTCTTGATACTTGGGAGACAAAAACAAAAACAAACCCCCCTAGAAACTGGGCACTCAGGCAGCATTACCTATGGTTTCAAACAAAGCCCTGACAGGGAGCACAGGAGCCACTGGGAGGAAGAAATGTTAATGCAGCTTTCTGTGACTCATACTGCACTCGTTTAAAACTCTCTTTGGCCTTTCAAGATTCTTTCTTTCTTTCTTTCTTTCTTTCTTTCTGTCACTCTTTTAGCCTCTCTCTCTCTCTCTCTCTCTCTCTCTCTCTCTCTTTCTTCTTTATAAAGGCCTGAGAATTTTCCACTCACATTGCTCCACTTCCTACTTGATGTCATTTTTCTCTTCTCCTTTTAGTTCACTGCAGACCAGAGTAAAGGCAAATGTGTGTTATTTGGTGTAGACACCAAGGAAAATGGACGAGCACTCCCTCAGCAAGGTTTGACTCAGAGCATCCCAACACTCATGTCATGTGGGACTGGCTAGCAAAAGGCTGGGCCTAAAGCAGCTGCCCTCTTATAGGTATCTTTTATCAGCATACAAGCACAGCTATGGGATTTTGCCTGCTTTTTTTTTTTTTTTTTTTTTTTTCTTTTTGACACAGGGTTTTGCTATGCAGTCCAGGCTAGCTGAACTCACTGTGTAGCCCAGGCTGGTCTCAAAATCATGGTGATCCTCCTGCTTCAGTTTCCAGAGTGCTAGGATTATAAGAATGCAAGATTTTTAACTTAAAAGAAGAGATAACTGTCTTTCCATGACAAACTGTTGTTTCTGCCACATTTCTTTCATTTCTTTAGTAATATATCTAATGCTATGTATTTTATTAGACTAACACACACCCCCAAAAGTCTAATTTTTTTTTTTATCACACTATTAGCTAAGAAATCTGTGTGCATTGTTAATTCACATACTCATTATTATGGTTTGTGTTGAGTTATAGGGTAGACTTGTAGCATTTGTGATTGATTCATGGTCCAGTGCTGGGATTATAGGTGTGAGTGTTACAACTGCCTGGGGTAGGCAGCCTGTGTACAGTATGAGGGAGGAAAGAGCCTTGTTCTTGCGGTCTCTCCCTTTTTGCTCTTGTTGCTTTTGTACTTTTCTGCCACAATGAACTGTTGCCCTCTTCCCTGTGCCACCCTGCCTTGGAGCCAACCAAATCTGGACTGAAACCTCTGCAAACTGTGAGCTAAATAAACCTTTCCTTACATAATTTTGGGCATCAGGTATTTTATCTCAGCCATGAGAGAAAAGTAAGTAAAGCACTCATCACACACCAAAGCAAACAGCATTTCAAAACTGAGAGTGAAAGCCTCCCATAAGAAGTTTGCAGTTGGTTTCCTGAATCACGTCTACAGGTCTCATTTGTTAAATCGGATTTTTCCCAAAGCTCATCTCTCACCAAGGTCTCCGCTGTATTAAAGTCTGCTTTGTGCCTCTGGGAAAGTACAGCCATGGCTAAGATCCAGAAGGGCTGGCTTGATTAACACACAAATCAAACCAGGAATTCCTGCCTTGTCACAGCTGCCTGGGGAAGTAACAGTTAATGTGAGTTCCGGAGTTCCATGTAGACTCCAGACTAAAGGTTAAGAGGTAAGGTTTCAGCAAAAATGTTTAGAAGTTGCATACCACACAGTTGGAAGTGAAGGGCTGAGCTATTTTCTGGGGAATTTGAATTATGTGTACATCTACTCAAGAACAATAAATGGATTTGTGTCCAGTAATAATAATTCCTCAGTTATAGATAGACTCGGGGTTTATACAGCATTTCCCATGCATATTTTCTCATTCAACCTTAAACTGACTGCAAGCAGGGCTATGACTTTTAAGGCCATTTGGGAGAACTAGGTTCCAGAAGCTGCAATGGTTGGCTTCAGGGGACCAGATGTAAGTTATAAGCCTCCATGCCTGATTCCCTAAGCAGTCTGCCTCCTCTCCCAAACCAAGGCACTCAATTAAGGGATCCCCCAGGGAGCTGACTGTCTATCTGACACACTTGAGGGTCCTGTTCATCTATTCCTAAACTTCTGCTGGGTCCTTTATATTCTGCTGAAACACAGAAGGCAACTCTTACTGACATTAATGTTCCTCCTCCCCTTCTGTCTAATATTCCTTCTGCATTTATTTCTTTGTTTTTGGAGTTCAGGCTTAATTGGAAATTACAGGAAGGTTAATACTATCTGCTGACCCAACTGTGGAAGGGAGTCACTCCTGACTTCTAGGCTTTGTGAGTGGAAACTCTGACCACAGGAGCAGTTCTGTGCCTGTGTTCAGCACAGTGTCACTTTATTTTCCTGAAAACATTTGTCCTTGCTTCAAATGGTTTAGAGGTTAGAATGTATGATTGGCAGGCAGGATTTGTGGTTTCTATTATTAACACTGCCACAGTTTTATCGCACATGGGTGAGCCTAAGCAGTGTGGTTTGTGGAAGGGAGAATTGGATTAAACTGACCTTTCTGTGAATGAGGCGGAGGGGCCACCATCTCTGGGCACCTGCGGGGTGAGGTGTCCAGACAACCTCGCGGGAGCCCCTCTGTCACTGACTCAAGGGCTGATGTTGTGGCTGATGGACATGATCCCTGCTCTGCAGGGACATTTGCTGCTGAGCCTCACCCCACCACTCCCTGCAGTGGGAACAGAAGCCAAGCTTTTAAGAAGACCAAAGCAAGCAAGGAAGAGGAGCTTGAGCACTACTTTCCAAATATGCTCCATGGGCTCAGATTCAATAGCCTCCAACGTCACAAGCTTCACTGGTGGCACACTGCAATTGCAAAACCTTTGATTGTATATGTATCTGCTTCCTCTTAGTCCAAAGAGAAGTATATTCTTTCCTGTTTTTTTTTTTCTTTCTTTCTTTCTTTTTTCTATGCAACATTAATAGGGAGGTGGGTCATGCCCACACACTGCACTCT
>PVJA010028204.1:0-27818 GCA_004027025.1 Myocastor coypus
AAAAAAAAAAAAAAAAAAAAAAAAAAAAAAAAAAAAAAAAAAAAACAGTTTTACAAAGCACTGTGCATGGTTCCAAAGTTAATCATGAGGGGATTTGACCTTGGAAGATACAAAAGATGAATATTTTGTTGTACAGGTCTTGCTTTAACTTGCCCTTGATCACCCAGCGGAAAAAGCTTAATTATGAGGCATAAAACGCAGAGCTAGATTAGTATGGTAAGCTGTAAGAGGCTTAAATCAACAGCCTCCAACGTTGCCAGTGTCACCAGTAACCCAATGCAATTATGGAGCATTGGACTATGTATACAACTACTTCCTCTCAGTTCAAAGAGAAGAAATTTATTTTCTTTCCTTACAAATATCGATTAGAAAATTTATCATGTCTACACCTTGTGCTCTGTATATGAGGACAACAATATGCAATGTGTCACTTATTGTGAATGGGCTCCTAATGTGTTTTGAAACTATTATATTGTTATTTCTTATTAAAAGGGATTTTTAAAAAGTTTTTTTGAAGAAGTGTCGGCCAAATATCTCAATGGATTAAAACATCTGCAAGCAGGCGCAAGGGCCAGGTGTTTGATCCCCAGGGCTGTTGTGCCAGCCCCAAGCCCAGGGTGCACTGAGACAGTGATTGAACCAATTGAGACTGGGCATGGTGGTATGCACCTGTAATCTTAGCTCTTTATTTTTTTTTATTTTTTATTTTTATTTTTTTTTTTTGGTGGGACTGGGGTTCAAACTCACGACCTTGCACTTGCCAGGCAGGCACTTATGCCACGGAGCTATCTCCCCAGCCCCATAATCTTAGCTCTTTAGAGGCTGTAAATAGGCAGAACACTATGAGTCTGATCTAGTAGTGAGACCCTGAACACTCTGTAGACCCTTCCCTAAAATACAATACAATACATACATACATACATACATGCACACATATATACATACAATGCTGATTGTCAAGGGCTTCAGGGGAAGAGGAAATCGGGAATTGCTTTATATTAGTACAATTTTAGTTTTATAAAATATAAAAAAATTTTCTGTGATTGATTGCTCAGCAATGTATTATGTTATATTAATTATATATTATATTCAGAGGTGATTGCAATGGTATATTTTAGGTAATATGTTCTTTGATATAGTATTATTTTTAGCACAATTTTTTGTTCGTTTCCAGTACTGGAGATTGAACTCAGGGCCTTATGAATCCTACGCAAGCACTTTACCATCAAGCTATATCCTCAGCCCCCTTTCAGTACAATTTTAAGAAGAAATTTATCCATCTATTTCAAACATGTATGTATAACATAATAGAAATATATGAATATTTAATATATAAACAAAGCAGAAAAATTATGTCTAAATTCTTTCTGTGGTGAGAGAGCCATGGTTCTACTTAGTGAGGAGGAGACAGATGCACCCAGCCTTCCCATGAATCTTGGCGCTCTGATGAAGCACAACACTGAAATGCTCTGCCAGCCATATTACCCATTAAAATTCAACTGATGCCCCTTTCTGTATTCATGTTTGTTAACTTTGTCATCTTTATAGAAGGCTTAAAAAAAAAGACTTCATTATTCCTTCAATGGTTTTTTTTTGTTGTTGTTTTTTTTTTGTCTTTTTGAGACAGGGTCTTGCTATGCAGTTCCGGCTGGCCTTGAGCTCACTTTCATAGCCCAGGCTGGTCTCGAACTCGCACCAATCCTCCTGCCTCAGCCTCCCGAGTGCTGGGATTACAGGCGTGCGCCACCACGCCCGGCTTATTCCTTCAATGTTAACAACTGAATTATGGGTCATTCATGTAGGACGTTACAACAGGAATTTGACATAATGGGAACAATAAGGCATTGAAATCAAATTTACATTCATGACTTTTTAGCTTGAAAATTTTAAGTAAGTCATTTTGAATTTCTTAGATTTCGTTTCTTCCAGTGTGAAATTGAGACAATAGCATTACCTGCTAAGATGGCTGGGAGGACTGAGTAAAATGACATCTGCCAAGTGTTTTGTTGCAGTCTTTGGAACATAGGATGTACTTGCTAAATGATGTCTGTTATTATCAGACATGGTCAGGTGCTTATGCTCAAAAATTATTTCAAATCCTTTTCATAATTTCAGATCTCAATTAAAAAATTTCCCATCTTGATGTATTTTCTTCTGGACCAATGGCATCTCTGGAGGATGAAAAAGAGAGCAATCGCGGTATACAAGTCTGAGTCTTCCATAAAGGAAGCAGTGGTAAGCAATCATTACTAGCAATGCTATTAAGATCCAGTGAGCAGCATACAATAAATAAAGCATTTTATCTTGAATTATGATAATGTTGGAGGAAAGCCATAACATGAAATGCAGCTCTTAACAAAATAATTTGCCTGGATAGCCCCAGATCCAAAGCATTCCGGCTCCAGTTTCTCATGGACTCCTTTTGTGAATTTGCAGTCTTTGAGCACTGTACTAGGTGCTAAGGTGATAAAATAATCAGCACAAAACTGAAAAATTCCTGAAATATTTGTTAAGCTCTACGTTAAAAGAACTCAAATATTATTTGACAGAAATATAGAAACTTATGCTAAGGAAACATGTATTTGTGAGCATTCAGAAAAATAAGAATTGTAAAGCATAGCCACTACTTTAAAGCTCTACTCATCTTGTAAAGAAAACTAGAATTATCACTATTGTGACTTAAAAGCATTATTCTACAAGAAATAAGTAACTTCACTCAAATGCCTATACACAAAGGTGAGTGGTGACATCTTGTAAGAAAGAAGTTATCTGATTTTATCTATAGAGTACAAGTCCTTCTATAAGTATATATGTCATCTCTTATGTTTTATTCTAATTCTGCATTCTTATAATTATTAAAAAAAGCATTGTGGAAACTCTTCTAATAATAACTATCTAAATTTATGCATTTTTAATTGTAGGTAACTTTTAGGCAATAACGTACACATGGCTGAAAGCCTGAAGCTCTATGTACTCAAGAGAAAAATGAATCCCATGAATTTTTAATAAACTAAACAGTGCTATTTCCATGAAGAAATAAGGTATGCTAAGTAAGAGTGACAGGAATTCCAAGGGGAAGGACTAGAAAAGACAAGGTTTGACACTTTTATCTTTCAATGGAGCCAGAGGGAAAATTGTACAAGCTTACAGTAAGAGTAGCAAGTTTTATGACATCAAAATTGAAGAAGCTTCTGATTTGCATGTTTTGCATATATTTACATTATAATTTAGAAACCCCTTCTACAAATATTAAAAAGAGGTTTAATTAATATAATTGCTTCCTATTGCATTTCAATCATCAGTGTATGATACATAAAATAAAGATTATATAAGGTATAACTGAAATACATACTACATATTTAAACTTAAAAATGTACTGTAGTAAAATACTTAGCTGCGTAAGTCCCCCTTAAAATGTTCCTCCTTTTTGAGTCAAACAAAATTATTCCATCATTTTTGCCACTTCTCACTGCAATACTGGAAATTCTTTTGTGAGTGCCTTCATGACTTAGAATCAAAAATAATGTGAATGGGCCAGAGTGATAGCTTAGCAGACCAAAGGCATGTTTTGGCAACTGCAGGGACTAGGTCCCAAAAGTCTCACCAGCCCTAGGCCCAGAGGACGCTGAGCTGATAAACATGTCTGGGTGTGGTGACATACTCCTGTAATCCCAGCACTGTGGGAGCTGAAAATAGGAGGATTGCTATGAGTTTGAGCTGAGTGGTGAGACCTTGTACCAAAAAACATAAAATGGGGGGGGGGGCATTGGAGCTGCGAATGCCATCTCACAGGAAAGCAGTCTTGCAAAAACATTGGTGCGTCCTCACGTTATTCACTGGATGTGGCACTGTGCAACTTCTGGATCTTCACCAAAGTTAAAATGACAGTGAAAGCTAAATATTTTGAAAAGATTCAAGGCATAGTAGTGCAACTACAGACACACATGAAAGAGAACTTCCAGAATTGCTTTGAACAGTGCTAAGGATGACAAGTATGCTTTAATGGAGGGGAACGTTTTGATGGGAGCTATTGATAATTACTCTTTTATAATGATATATTGAATATTAATCAAATAGTCACTATATTCTTAGTTCACCTTGTGGGTTTTTTTGTGTGTGCTTTTTTGTTTGTTTGTTTGTTTTTTGTCTTTTTTGAGACAGGGTCTCACTATGCAGTTCAGGCTGGCCTTGAGCTCACTTTTGTAGCCCAGGCTGGTCTCGAACTCTCACCAATCCACCTGCCTCAGCCTCCCGAGTGCTGGGATTACAGGCATGCGCCACCACACCTGGCTCACCTTGTGTTTTAAAGACCATTTTGTCTCATGCTGTTTGTGCAAGGTCACCAAGTCCAAATTAGAGACAAAACTTCAAATGGAGATGCACATAGACCACCAGAATCTTCCATAACATAACAGAAAACAGAAAATAATGTTTTCCTCTTTTATAATTTCCTGTCTAAGTCTATCTTCTCCTGCTCCCCCTTTTGGTTTAATTCCTACCCATATCATCTTATTCTATACTTATTTTATTTTAAAGAGAATAAAGCAAAATAAAATTTTGTAAATATATTATCTATGTTTAGATATTTTAAAATGTTTTTTTAGAGTTTTTTATTTTATTTTATTGTTTCAGAACTTTTGCTTGTTTGTTTATTTATTTTTATGGCCAGTTCAGCCTGCCCTGAGGGCAAGGCTGGCGCAGCATGTGGTGCCAGGGATCTAACCCCGGTCCCTGCAGCCACCCAAGCTTTCCTAAGCAGGAGCTTTAGACCACTGAGCCCCCCTGCCAGGCCCCTTAACATGTTTGAGAATCAGAAAGGCAAGAGAGAAGGAGAACAAAAGGAAGACAGATAGAAATAAAACTCTTGTAAAATAGAACTCTCTTGTAAAACAAAAGGTCCACGGAGACCTGCACAGCTTGGGGAAGGGGAGGGCATCGGTGAAGCCACTGTCTGCTCAGCACAGATCCTCCTAAGTCATTCAATCACTCATGAGTGCCTTTACTCTGGAATAGAGAGAGAAAAGTGGTTGTGGCTAGTCATTATATATCTTAACTGAGAAAAATCTAACAAACAAGGGCATCGGATGGTTCAGGTGTTTAAAAATTAAGTCTTAGAACTTGAGGCAGAGTTTCTGGAGATAGCAAGACCACACAGAAAGAGGATCCCTTACAGCTTCTCCCAGAGCTAAGCCTTTGCCAGGAAAACACATGTATCAAAAGGGCTAAAGAATAATTGTTTGGGCCTTATGCTTGGGAAGTTTTAAAGTGGCAATTATAGATAATACTTAAGACCTACAAAATACTCTGAAAGAAGGGCAGTGCAAATAGCTCAGCAGATTAAAGTGCCTGCAGGCATGCGCAGGGGCCTGGAGTTCGATCTCCAGGCCTACAGAGCCTGTCCTGGGACTGGGGCATGCTGAGATAGCAATTGAGACTGTGGGGTGGAATGTGCCTGGAATCCCAGCTCTTGAGAGATTGTAAACAGGCAGATCTCTAGGAGTCCGATCTAATAGTGAGACCCTGAAGACCCTGTAGATCCTTCTCTAAAAGTTATATATATATATACATATATATATTATGCAAGATGAAGCTCCACCTTGAAACTGCAATATATGAGAGCCAAAGGAATGAGGAGAAGGTCTTGATAAATACTCTTCAGGATTAAAAATTGAACCTAGAGTATAATTAGGTCATGCTTTATTACTTCCCCAGTTTCCTAAGGGAGGCACATTGATTTTTAGTTGGGTAGCAGGTGAAGAGTTATATTTTGTCAAAAAATTAAATTACAATTACTTTGATAAAAGTATTACTTTGATAAAAGGTATATCTGCAGGAAAAAAATGGCCTAACATTCTGATTTGTCCAGGGCTAAAGGGTTTCTCTGAAAACAGATATTTTATTTCTAGTACAAGGATGGTTGTTTAACACCTAACCTAAGAAAAATGTATAGTGAGTCTACTAATTCCTCATTTGGCATTTGTTGCCTATAAATTTAAATGCTTCGTGGGAGACATGAATGCATTAACTGGCTGTATCGATTAAAATGGAAAGACAAGGAATGCTGAAGTATCCATAGAAACCATACTTCTCACAGAAAAACATTCCAATTCAGGTTTTAGAAAAACAGAGGGAGCCAAACCAACCTTCACATGCTGTAGTCTGCTAGTCTGTCACCCTTCCTGCAGAAGAACTTCCTACCGTTGACCTAGATGCTAGATAAATTGGATCCTGGTGCTGAACTTGTGTGTATGACAGCCTGGTGATAAAGACGAGATATCCGAATGTAAGTGACTCAGACTTCTAGGGATAAAATGCCCTCGTTAAGAAAAAAGTTGACGTCTAGAAATTAGGATGCTTTACTCTAGTTTGAGTTGTATTGCAATAATTTTCTGGTCTCTTCTTTGTGAATTTGTCTTTCTCTGGCAGGTGGCATAGAAATAGCTGGAAGGAAGGAGAGGAGCAGCTAAGTCCCCATGATGTCCAAGATCTCCCCCAGGTGGCGAGCACCAATTACATCCTCATAGCTTCTCTAGTCCATGCAGAGAACATTTACTAAGAAAATAAATAAAGTTTACTTTGAAAATGGAGATGACCCACTGGTCCACCATTTCTTGTATCTTTTATTTTTTTATTTTTATTTTTTTTAGAAGTAAGGAAATGTTTTTAATATTTTTAAAGACCCCATCTCTAATTTTGTACATTTGAGTTTCTTGGGAAATAATTTGAAATTTAAGAAAAAATTTAAAGAAAATTAATATAATATAATGCAGTATCATGAATGCCTAAAAAAAAACAAAACAAAAAAAAAAAAATGAAAATATGTTTGTGCTTTTACAGAGTGATTTCCAAAGTAGTTTTTTTTAGTCTTTTTATTTTTTTTAATTTAATATTTTTATTGTATAAATTTAACAATGGTTATATTACATATTTTCATCATAAGGTCACTTTAGATGAATACATATAGGTATATAAGATTGATCAAACATCTTTTATCTTTTAAAAAGCTAGGACCTGAGGGGACAAAATACTATCTCTAATGACTATATTATACACAGTATTTCATTTTATATCAAAATTTCCTGCATAGATTTTTTTAAAGTGTGTACATTTCACATAAGTATGAGGATTACTCGCTTGTCCACACAAACTTTAGAATCTTTAGCACTGGGACTAATTCCCAACCTGGCAGCAGTTGCTTGAGGAGCGGATCTTGTGCCCTCCCACCCTCTAGTGCTGTACAACTGCCTCACTTGGGAGACAGGCCTTCCAGATCTTACGTGGGCAGTTGAATATGTATCTTCTTGCTTAATACATCTATGCTTCTCTATTTAGTGCATAATATTCACTTAAAACTGCTTCTTTGAGTGTATGTTGTGATTATAAATTTAATCTGCTAACATATTTGAAGTTGTATGATAAGAACTAGTTCTAGGCTCCAAGAAGAGAGAATTCATTTTCCTAACAAATTAAATTTAGTCAGACCAAAACTTTCATTCCTAATAAGATGCTATTTCCACATTTATTAGTTGTCCTTTCCACTGCTAGCCCTAATACCTCACACACACAACTTAAAGGAAGAGAAGATTTAATTTGACTCTGTCAAATAGGGATAGGACTCAAGACCTTGCTCTGGGGGCTGGGGAGATAGCCCCGAGGCACAAGTGCCTGCCTGGCAAATGTAAGGTCGTGAGTTTGAACCCTGGTCCGGCAAAAAAAAAAAAAGACCTTGCACTTGCCAGGCAGGTGCCTCAAAGGCAGAAACATCATGGTGGAAGGACACAGCGGAACAAATCTGCTCAGCGCATGGTGGTCAGGAAATAGAGCAGAGCAGTGTCCGAGAGGAAGAGATGAAAAATTAGACATAGATTTCAAGACCACACTTTGTTGCTCAGGAAGTATGCTCCCCCAGCTGTCTGGGAGGACCACAAAGTCCGCCACATCCACATCTTCCTGTGCATCACAAGTAGCCTTGCCTACAGTTTCTAGCTGTTGAGCTGGAAGGTCTGTCACCTGCCTGCTGTAAGTCATTACTCCGGACCCTCTGTTTGACATTTTTATCCTCTCATTCCAGGACTTTGATTAGAGCCTTATACACCTGTTTCTTCGACAGGAGGATTGCCAGATAGTTTTAGGATTTCACTAGGTCTAGATAAAAGTATATACATTAATATTACCATTTTATAGATAAAAAAAATGTAGGACCTTAATATGTAATCAAGTTGTCTGGGTTACAGACTGGAAATATAGATGCAATTTAAACACAAAGCTGGTAACATCAAGGCTTATGCTCCATTACATTACAAGGTATTCCTATGTTGCTGTCCTGCTACCCATGAAAGGAGGCATGGCATTCTTTTATTCACTTTTTTGTCATTTACACACATATATTTGTGTCAAATTATAGATAGATAGATAAATAGATAGATAGACAGACAGACAGACAGACAGATAAATAGAAATCTTCGAAGCACAATTAGGAGAGTAAGTTCAGTTGAGTAATTTTGGCATAGCTGAGGAAAGCCAGAAGGAAAAAGAATCGCTAGCATAAATCAATACTGTATTTGAAATAAGAGCCTATTAATTTTTCATTGATGCATCCATAGTTTATTTATAATTTATTCAAGCATTCAACGTCTGAATATTAAGTCAAATATGTGTTAGCAAATGTGCCCTTGGACTAATATGGTTACTCCTCTTTATGATGGCAATAGCATGGAGTGGGTTTATGAGAAAATTCAGGTAGAGACCAGGAACATAGGGGCTAAAAAGAAACTCATGTGTCTTTGAACAATAGGGAGATGACCTGAGAAACGTGTCATTGCATAATGAAAAATGATCTTTTGTTCCTATCACCATAATGGAGATTAAGTCAAGAGCAAGAAAAACGATGATATTACGTGATGTAGTAAACACGACATACATGAGGGTGCCACAGGCATAGTATGGAATACTGTTTGAAAGTAGTCTTCTTTCCAAATATATAAAGTAAAACACTGCACTCAAAAGTGGCATAAGGTACAGTAAGATATACGTAAGCAAGCTAGAACACAGTCATTTACTACCATGATAAAGTAACATGCTGTGCATAATTGTAAGCTGGGCAGTGTACTAGGTTTCTTTGTCCCAGCACCACCACAGATACATGAGTCATGCAAGGAGGTTAAGATGGCACGATGACTAACATGGAAAGAATTTTCCTACTTCTTTATAACCTAATGGAACCACCATTATTAGGCATTGTGCTGGCTCAAACTCTGTTATGCTGCACCTATCTATATTACTATCGGTATGAAAATAAAAGAGTCCAAAACCTAGGTTGGGGTATCACGAAGAGAGAAAAGAGAAGGACACTCACGCCTACCTTGCAGATGTGTCTGCCACTGGTATTATCTGTGTGACCTTCACTATGATCCCTAGCACAGCGTTGCCATCTTCACGACCCTGAAAAGTTACAAGTGTCAAGGTGTGTGTCACTGCAATACCCAACGTTTTTGATATTGCAGATATCGGTAGGAACAAAATAAAAATAAAAGTAGGCCAAGATTCAATCAGAAAACATCTGTTTATTTTAGTTAGACTTTGCTTGATATTTCTGGCTCCTCTATTAGGGCTAATCCATGCACCTTTGTAGAAACTTAAGAGTTATTTAGAAACTAATGTGAACACACAGAGGAAATATTTCAGGGCCTTAGTATATGCAGTGGTCTTCGATCTTAACCAAAGGCTGAGAAGTGATGGGAGTAGTCTTCTGGATAGAACTCCAAAAATACAGAAAACAACAAACAAAATGACAAATATGATTACATTAAACTGAAATGCTTCTTACAAAAGAACCAGAATCACAAGACAACTACAGGGGCGGTAAACATGTAGAATGTTTAAAAAGTTCAGACAATTAAAAAATTAAAAACTGGTGTAGTTCAATTAAATAACAGAGAAACTATGTGAATAGATGCTTCTCAAAAGTAGAAATATAAATGGCCAATTAATATATTTTCAAAATGGTTATTATCATTAGCTATAAGGGAAATATAAATCAAAATCTATAATGAAATATCCATTTCATCCTAGTTGCATGATATGCTGAGGGAAATAGGTCAGATATAGAAAGAAAAATACCCCATATTCTTTCTCATATATGGAAACTAAAACTGAGTGGGAGGGGCTGACCTGAAAGTAATATAGTGATTAGCACAGGTTAGGAAGAGTACTGGGGGGTAATAATGGAAAAAAGGTAGCTTTTTAAAAATTAATTTTAATAAGAGAGAAATAATAATGTAACAGTTTCAAAACATGCTAGTAGGACAGCCACAATAATTAATACATTGCGTTTTGTATAACAAAAAATGTAACTTTTGTATCTGACAAGATCATTCAAATTCCCTCAGGATTTATCCTGAAACCAGTACAGCGTTTTGTAGATCTTTGGTCAGTGTCAGCCATCTGAATGAGTCATGGCCATTGCTTGACCAGTTTGCTGTCTGTGAAAGCCTGAGAGAATGTTTTCTCTCGAGGTGACTTTCCTTAGGCACACTATACATCATCAAACCCTTTCCTCTGTGGCCTCGTAATCTCCTTGAACAGAAAATTTGGGACATCACTGAGTTATAGGATCTTACAGCACAGGTTCACTTATGTCCTGAGTCCTCACTGACCTAAAAGGTCAATATTTTGACTCAGGACCAAAATATTGGTTATTGTTGTAGTCCTTTTTGTTCTCCAATTTTTTGGTCTGCAAACTTAAGTTGTTAAACCTCCAGAATGGAAGCTTAGTGATGCTATTACCCTATAACATTGAGCTTAATATCACTGTCTTTCTGAAATCCCTTAGACTTAACATGAACCAGTATTTTCCATTAATCACTGATATTCTAATAAATCCCTATAGAATATGATAAATATACATTTTACAAAAAAAAATTTAGAAATCTAACCATATACCAAATTGTAGCAGGGCAAAAAAGGTAGTTTGAAATGAACAACAACATTGTGTAAAGGTTGACACCTTGTGTCAAACTGAGAAATTTAGAAACTTAACTAAATAACTCAGCAGTTCTACATCCTGGGTGTAGAGGACATGCCCTAGGGCAGCTGTGCTCCAAGTTGATGTAATTATTGATTCATTGTGTCAATTTGAGAAGCTTATAAATTTAACTAAGTGACTAAGCAGGGGGCCTGTGTCTTCACTTCGCAAATATCCTGAGCCTGTGCGAGAGGAGGGCACAGGGATGGGATAAATGCTGTAATCGCCCTCTAGTGGGCAGCCTGAACACAACATAAGGGAGGAAAAGAGGCGTGGTTCCCGCCTGTCCCTTTGCTATCTCCTCCTTCCTTTGCTATCTGCTGCTTCCTGGAACTACTGCCCCTCATCATGTTGCCCTGCCTTGGAGCCAGCTGGTGATGGCTGAAATCTCCACAGACTGTGAGCTAGATCTGCCTTTCCCTTTTTAAGTTTGTGAGCTGAGTATTTTGTTTCTGCAACAATAGAAAAGTAACCAAGACACATTGTATGTTTGTGAGGAAAAATTCCATGGTACCCTGTTAAGTTGGTAGATTATCATGTCTTAATATATTTTTAAAATCTGAGTTAAAATGTTAGGTGTTTTTAAATAAGATACATAGGTATAGAATTTGTCTTATTCTGGAAATACTATTTTTGGAACTCTTAAAATTGATAAGAGGAAGAATTTATGGCACTGTGAAACAAAGAGATTATTAAGATGGACCATTAAAATGGGATGAATAATATAGAATATATAAAACTTTTATTATAATCACATATAAAATAGTTGTGACTAATAAATGGCTTTTCTAAACCCTCTTAATAATTTGAAGAGTTATAAATACTCTTAATGTCAAGTGACAGCAAGTATATGGGCTTCTCTGGACTGAGAATTTATAGCAAATTAAGTGTAACTAGTAATTGAACTTTTTTTCTCCATAGTAATAATGTTCATTTAATTAACAATAAGTGCTATAGAACAGAAGAGAATCTTCAGTTTTTCAATTTAAAAGGACTATTGCACACATAAGTATACTCTTATCTCCTGAAAAGTATAGCATGTCTGTTTATAGTAAAAGATATTTCAGCAATCCCTGAGTCATAGGTAGTTCTCACAGAAGATATATTTTTTAACCTTTTCTCAATTGCTGTTACCATGGAAACCAGAATTGTAATTATCTGTGACAACTCAGGGACACGCCACTCTTCTCACTGCAAGCCTATAGAAATAGTGGTTTGGGGTCAAGTTGACAGCTGCCTAATTCTCATTTAGTGTGAGTGCCACATAGGTTTAGACCTTCCCTTGTTTCTGGTTCTAAAGTACATCCTCAAACAAGTACACATGTCAGAACATCACTCTGATTTCACAAGGGTAAAGCATTAGCTTCTGTTATACTTCGACCTCATTTGTCTACTAGACAAATGAATCGCTTTTGGATGGAGATCATAGGTGAAGAGGAGCAAATACTTGGCTTCAGTGATAACAGTTTCCTCCCATGCCGGGCAAGCTTCTGAACTGACATTGATGAGCATTAGGTTTGTTTGCAAGTCATTCCGTTTGATTCTTCTGTAAGAGATTGTCACCAAGCTTCACTGGACTGTGATTATCAATAATACCAGATCATCCACAATATTCCAGTCTTCATGTGTGCTGCCCCTAACTACAACACAAGGTTTCAGGCCTTTGCAAAATTTCTCATCCCAAATTTCTGGGAGTTCCCTGCATATGTCCCACATATGTTCTCCTGCGGCCACTCCATACAAGTTTATATGTAAAAAAGAAGCTACCAAAACAGAAAGGATGACATTACAACAATAGTTTTAATCAGTCCTGCAGAAAATATTTTTATATAGATCATTGATATGCTAATTAAGTTATCAATGGGATGATCATTTTAATAGGCTTGCAACCTCACCTGAGCACATTTAATCAGCACAAGTCTAACCCAAAGCAATTCTTATAATCAAATCAGAGCTCTAAGTTCACTTATTATTTAATGAAGTGTTAGAAAACAACATACATCTAGATCAAAAGGAAAGAAGTTAAGCTATCATTATTTGTGAATGACGTGATGGTCTTCTTGGAAGACCCCAAAAGCTCCTCCAAGAAGCTAGTAGATTAATATGCAAATTCAGTAGCATCACAGGGTACCAAGTCATTACCCAAAAGTCAATAGCATTCCTCTACACAGATAACAAACACAATGAGAGGAAATCAGAGAAATAAATCATTTATAATAGCACCATGGAAAATGAAATACTTAGGAATTAATCTAACTGAATAAGTAAAAGATATATTTAATGAAAACTACAGTACTCTCAAAAAAGAGATTGTAGAGGATTTCAGAAAACAGAAAAATATTCCCTGCTTCTGGATAGGAAGAACAAACATTGTGAAGATGGCCATACTCCAAAAATTGTTATGCAGATTTAATACAATCCCTATCAAAATGCCACCAACACATCTCACAGACCTAGAGAAATCACTCCTAAAATTTATTTGGAAAAGACCTAGAATAGCAATGGTAATCCTGATCCAGAAAGACAAGGCAGAAGGCATTACAATCCCTCACTTTAAATTATACTACAAAGATACAGTGATAAAATCAGTGTGGTATTGACAAAAATAGACCCGAGGATCAATGGAATAAATTAGAAGATGCAGAAGCAACTACAAACACACTCATCCACTTTATTTTCGACAAAGGGGCCAAACGTAGCATCTTTAACAAATGGTGCTCGAGAAACTGGATTTGTACTTGCCAAAAACTAAAACTTGACCCAGATCTATCATCATGCACTGAACTAAAGTTAAAATGGGTTAAAGATCTAAATATTAAAACAGAAACACTAAATCTCCTGGAAGAGAAAGTAGGAGGAAATCTTGAAGACATCGGGGTAGGCAAACAGTTCAGGGACAAAAATCAAACTGCATGTATAATACTTGAAAGAATTAACAACTGGGTCTTCTTCTTGTTGAGGTTTTTGCATGTCAAAATAAATTACCAACATAGTGAGCAGAGAACCCACAAATCTTGAAAAAATGTTAACTAGTAAGTACTCAGACAAACGTCTTTCTCTAGAATTTATAAAGAACTAAAATACATTTGTGCCCCAAAACTTAAAGAGCCAATCCACAAATGAGTATCTGAGATGAACATACACTTCTCAGAGGAAGAAATACTAGAAGGTAATAAATACATGAAAAAAATGTACCACATCACTACCTATTTGTGAAATGCAAATTAAAACAACACTGAGATACCATCTCGTCCCAGCAAGAATGGTTATCATAAAGAAATCAACCAACAACAGATGTTGGAGAAGCTGTGGGGAAAAAGGAACACTTCTCCACTGTTGGTGGGAATACAGACTGGTGCAGACATTATGGAAGTTAGTGTGAAGACTTCTCAAAAAACTAGGACTGGAAATTCCATTTACTCCATCTATCCCCCTACTGCGAATTTTCCCAAAAGAACTGGAAACATCATATCATAGTGATATTTGTACTCCTATGTTTATAGCAGCACAATTTGTGATAGCCAAATCTTGAAAACAACCAAAATGTCCATCACCTGAAGCATGGATGTAAAAGATGTGACGTTTTTATACAATGGGGTATTACTCAGCTATAAAGAATGATAAAGTTTAAGTCTTCATATATAAGTGGATGCAACTTGAAAATATACTCATAAGTAAAATAAGCCAGACCTACATGTGTAAATATAGTATAGTCTCTTAGTATAATAACTCAAAAGAAGAAATAAAATTGGAAAGCATAACACAACTGAATGGAATATGAGAACTTAAGGATTAAGCAACCAAGAGAGAGCAACGAGAAAAGTTAGGAAACATGGCAGGGGCCGAACCATGCACTTATATACACAGGATGGCTAGGACCATTGTCCCAATAATCTCCAACAGGTTTTTCAAACTAGCAGGTAATTAATACAATTCTCATTCTGTCCAACTATACACACTAATATCTGGGAAGTAAGCAACTACTCTGAGGATCGCATTGTGCAATACTAAAACCATGCAATACTGAAACCAAACCTGTCACTCTGGTCTTCTCGACTCAATGATTGCTATACTCTCTTCCAAGTAAATATTTGTTTAAAAATAATAATAATAAAAAAGAGAAAAAAAAGATAAGAAAAAAATGCCATAGGATTATTCTGCTACAATTTAATATATAGCTAAATTCCTAAATTTCTGTGTAAAAATGTGTAACTATTTTTTTCACAATCTATAGGGAATTTAAATTAAAATATCAGTGATTTATGGAAAATACATGTTCCATGTCATGTCTGAGGCATTTGATATTTAGAGAGACAGTGATGTTAATTAAGCTCAAATGTTTGTGTTATAAGGAATAATGTCATTAAGTTTTTCTTTTGGAGGGTTAGCAACTTAAATTGGCAGACTGAAAAATTAGAGAAAAACAAGGGCTACAAGGATAACCAATATTTTAGTCCTAGCCCTTCAAGGTCAGTGAGGACTCTGGATGCAAGAGAACCTGTACTGTAACATCCTATAATTCAGTGGTTTCCCAAGTTTTCTGTTCAAGGGGATTATGAGACCGCAGAGGAAATGGATTGACAATGTATAGTGTGCCTAAGGAGAGTCATCCAGAGAGAAAACATTCTCTCAGGCTTTGACAGAGAGCCAATTGGTCAAGCAATGGCTGTGACTCATCCAGAGGCCTGATTTGTAGATCAAAAGATCTACAAATAGTTGTACATGGTTTCAGAGTCAATCCGGAGGGAATTTGACTGACCTTGTCAGATATGAAGCTACAATTTTTGTTATATAGATCTTGCTTTATCTTTGTCTTAACTATCCACCAGAAAATTCTAACCATTAAATATAAAAAGTAGCCGGGCGTGGTGGCGCACGCCTGTAATCCTAGCACTCGGGAGGCTGAGGCAGGAGGATTGGTGCGAGTTCGAGACCAGCCTGGGCTACAAAAGTGAGCTCAGGACCAGCCTCAACTGCATAGGGAGACCCTGTCTCAAAAACACAAAAGAAAAAAAAAAAAAAAAAATATATATATATATATATATATATATATAAAAAGTAAAGCCATATTAGTATGATGAGCTGTAAAAGGCTCAAAGGCTCAAGTCAACAGCTTCCAACATTGCCAGTTATGCTGATAATCCACTACTAAAATGGGCTATTGGACTATATATATATATATGTATATATATATATGTATATATATATATATATATATATATATATATATATACTTTCTCTTAATTCAATGAGAGGAAAGATTTGTACTAATGTTTACACAAGACATGAAGTCTTCATCTTGTACTCTGAACAAATACTATTCCGTGAAGGCAACAATATGCAATGTATTAATTATTGTAACTGTCCTACTAACCTGTTGTGACACTGTCTCATTGCTATTTCTTTTCATTAAAGTTAATTTTAATAAGTAAAATAAAAATAGAAAATAATCAAGAAAAAAGATCAAAAGGAGTTGTTAGAAGAGTGTTAAAACTTTTCAGAAATCAGTATTTACTGTTCTTAAGAGAGAAAAATATAGATTAAACTTTCTTGCTTATGCCAAGTTGTTACATGAAGAAAGCCTGTATGTACTAATTCCAATTTATGCCAAGATCAGGGATATCAAGACAATCGAAAACAAATCCCACGGGGCCCTGCGGGATGACTCAGTGGTCTAAAGCACCTGCTTGGGAAAGCTTGGGAAGCTTTAGGGACCGCGGTTCGATCCCCGGCACCACATGCTGTGCCAGCCCTGCCCTCGGGACGGGTGGGGCCGGTCATAAAAATGAGTCAATAAACAAAGGTTCTGAAATGAATAAAAATAGTAAATAAAATAAAAAATTCTTAAAAAAAAAAAAAAAAAAGAAAAATCCCAGTAATGAGGAGGTGTGGATGACCGCCTAACCAGCTCTCCTTGAAAGAAGAGCGTCTCTATTTTGACTGAGTCTGGCCCTATTTCCTTGTACTGATATGTAAGAGCTGGCTAACACTTTTGTTTATCCTCTTAGTTGTCCTTAAGCAATGTATATTGGTCTAGCTGAGGGTTGGCCATAGCCTTTGGTGGTATGCGTGTCTCCCTGGTAACCTACATCTGCTGTTCCTTAATGTGAGCTGGGAAGAGCCAATGCTCTGCACTGCAGGGTGGGAAGGAGCCTCGAGACAGAGGCTATGACTTCCTGGGACTTGAAAGATTACATGAAAGCTGAAGCACCAGACTACCCAAAACATTAGACACTATCTAAATAGCCTTATGCAGATTACTCTCTCTGCATATCCTTTGCAGGTGGCAGAGGTAAATGTAGGCCCCCACCTAGCTCAGCTCACAGTACTCACTACCTCCCACAATTCTCAGTCCTTCTTGCTCAAACCACTCCTCCACTGAATAAAGCCGGGTGAGACCTTGGATCACACTCTTTTGTTCCAGAGGACCGTCTTTGTGGCTGGACTTAAAGCCCCTTGGTTCCTCAATAATTACAAATATGTTTTATGTCTGTACTTTCGCCATGGGTTGCATGGAAAGTGGTAGATTGGAATTACCTTGGTGAGATTCCAATAGCGTAACTTTGGGATTACAAATACTGACTTCTTGGATCAAAATGAGGACCTAGAAGGGATCAAAAAGAGGACCTAGCTGTGTAATGCCAAATCAGGAATGTCAAGCTGAGAAAAACAAACTGAAAGATTACTGTGGTTATCAGGGAGCACTGCTAAGCAATGCATCTTTTCATTCACTATGTTGAATTTAAATAAAACAGTGGGCTTGCATTACTTTTGTAATTATAAATATTTACACTTTATTCTTATGCCGTCTAATTGGGGCAAATTAACAGTAAGCTACAATTAACCCACTTGTTACATGCAGCAGTGCTCTTACTTAAGAAACTATCCCTTATAGCTCAGAATTGCTGTTGTATAATTATGTCATATCTCGTACCTGCAGCTGCTATATCCTACTGGCTCAAATTCAGGCCTACCTTTTCTAATCTTTAGATTTTCCTAAGGAAGCTCAGGAGTTTGATAAATACTTTGCATTTCTAAGAAAGTTAACAAACATTGGATCAAAATGAGCTTAGAGGTTAAAAGTAATTTACCTGTGCTGAAAATAGAAAAATGAAGGCTTGGATTACTGATGGACCCCAACAATGCCAATGGTTGCTGCCATACTGTGGGCAGAAACTCTTCATGTGCTTCTTTTAAGAAAGGAACAGAGCCAGAGATATAGTTCAGCAGTACAAGTGCCTGCCTGACAAGTGCAAGGTCCTAAGTTTGATTTTTGGTACTTGGGGGGAAAAATAAAGAAGATGGTGTGAGTTCAAGACTAGCCTGGGCTACAAAAAGTGAGCTCAAGGTCAGCCTGAACTGCATCGCGAGATCCTGTCTCAAAAAGACAAAAAAAGAAGATGGAGGAGGAGGAGGAGGAGGAGGGGGAAGAGGAGGAGGGGGAGGAGAAGCAGAAGCAGAAGCAGAAGCAAGCAAGGAGGGAGGGAGGGAGTGAAGGAGGAAAGAAGGAAGGAAGGAAGGAAGGAAGGAAGGAAGGAAGGAAAGAGGAAGAAGAGAAGAAAGGAAGAAAAAAAAGAAACCAATTTGGGTTTTATTTGAGCCACTACAGGAGATGCTAAGTTTTCTAGCATTACAGGATCTGAAATATTAATGTAGGAATCAGAATATAGCAATATCTTTCTGAATTCTCTTCATCTGATTCAAACTCCACTCCCAAGACCAGCTGTGCCTAGGGAATACAACCTCCTCTACATTTTTCCCTTCAGTTGCTTTCCTGTGGCTTTCTGAGCATGCTACATCCCTTTGACATCCCTGGGCTAGAAGTCCATTAGAAGGGGTGATAGTATCAGCACATGTCCTTGTTAGAAGTCTAGGTTGCTGAGTTCACTTCTTCTCTGTATAATCGGCTTTCATCTGGGGCTGAGAAAGCCTTCCTCAGCCTCTTATTCTACAGTTTTCTCCATATCAGACTTGGCTCAAGGTTGACTCTCTCCCCTTAGGCAAGGATAGTAATGAAGCCACTTAAAAGTGTAGCTCATGGTGTCCTTTCCTCCTCTGCCTTCCTTCTTCTCTGTCCTGGTACTGTCTAGCTCATATACACTTTCTCCCACTGGATACAACACTTCCAATAATTTTTTCTAAGATTAAAGCCATGAATACAGCACTGGACAGCTTCTTCCTTGCAAGACTGCAAAGCCCTATCCATGGAGGCTAACTGTTAGTATAAATAACAACTACAGCTCCACCTTACTTAAAATACTAGTTTAACCAATTAACAATACATCTTTGTGACCTTGGATAGAATCTCTGTCTTGTATCCTATAGAATAAATATGAAAATTAAGCAGAATTATTTCAATGGTATGAGCAAATTCCCTAGAGTGCACTTGAAGTTTAGTTAGCAGTTGCGTAGAATGTCCTTTTCTCCATGCATTCCCAGGATGCCCCACTGGCTCTTACTCATGGGACTTTTGTATCAACACTTAGTGTGCACACACAGTTTGCTCCAAAACATGTTGCAATGGTTAGCTCGATTTTGACATTTATAGAATCACATTACCATTGTGTACTTTCAATATTAATGGATGCTTTTTGTTATTTTTGGTTAATTTCCTTAATTTTCCTGGGCTCAGACAGGGAAATTATTTAAATAAGAATTTTTCTACTTTCCTAAAAATTCTCTAAATTATTTTTCTATAGGTAGTATGCTGTCTCAAGCCTTTTCTTTACATATAAGTACCAACTTTGCTTTTAATAAAACAAGATACTAAAAACTACCTGGGTATTAAGGATAAATCTGTATAATATACTATTTATTTATGAAAGTGGGAAAAATTGATGTCTTTCTATTTTCATCTGTTTTTCATTCTTGAAAATTTCACTGAGAAAACCAATCCTATGACTCAGTCAAAGATTTTTCTTAGGTTTCTGGTTGTAATGAAATGATTTGATTTCTATTTAGCTAGTATTGACTTATTTTATTATTTTTTGCATTGCTCTTCAGGTTACAAACCGAAACCCTAATGTGATTCCCTTCCCCATTTTGCCCAGAGGGACTAATCAATTATCCACATTTCTAGTGCTCTTGCCTGTACCAGCATGCCCTAGTGAGAGACGGTCTATTATAAACTCAGTATGTCAGAAGGAGATGAATGGCCTTGAATATTTTGAACAAAATAAGTTGCACAGAAACAAGAATACCTGGCACCTTAAATCAAGTTATTTTCTGGAAAAAGAAATATGACTAAAACATTTCATAGTGAAAATCATTACTGAGTGTTTTTACAAATCACTAGCTGACAAGACCAAATCTTTTGCTTCTTAGTCATAGTGTATATGACTAATTCAGGGCCTTATTTCAAGATTGGTGGCCAATCCATTTTTTTCCTGACATTAGCTCCACTGTAAGATGAATCATTTAAGTTGGTTTGCAGTTCACTGGGTGTTATTGAAAGTCATCCATTCTGAGATTTAATCTAGTATAAAATAAAAATTGTTTCTCTTGGTTGTATGTGACTTAGTAAAATCTGTTTGCAAAACTCATTTAACGTTGATCACTGAGTTCATGCTGCTCTGAATTCACAATTTCCTTAACTACTTGTTTCCTGGAATACTTATTTGCTATGCTTTTCTTTGTTGCTGGCTTTCCCCCACCACCTTGTGCAGGAAAGGTGAGAGCTAACTATATCAAGTGCCTTTGTTGCCATGGTGAAGAAAATGGTACAATTCCACAGTTCTGGGGTGAAGAAGATATTTCTTCCAAGCTCGCATGATTTTCATTTCATTATAGTGAAACTAAGCATCGACAGGCCTATTGAAGCAAAATCTCATGTTAGATGTAGTTCAGAGTGTCATGCTGAGAATATAGTACTTTCCTTTGAGAAATTACTTAAAATGCTTGCATTGGAGGAGCATTTTTAAAAGAAATTCATGCAGTAATTTTTTTTCTCCAAATAAAAAAGAGCTGACATCTACACATTGCCATTCTGAAAACTGAACAGTCACAGAGAATATTGTCACAGTGACACTTAGTAATTCATGCTTTGAAAAAAAAAAAAACAATTTGTGACTTTTCTAAGAGAAAAATGTCTTCATTTATCTGTTCCATCTAAACTTGGGTGCGAAAAACATAAAGGACCCTTCATTAATAGTTCAGGTTCAAAGGGTAATGCATTACTGGTAATTTGTGCAATTCTGAACAGAAAACCTCTCTGTATCCTTATTCTCCCATCTTTTTCCTCTCACTCTGTCCACTCCTCTAATTTCCAGCCTTCCTTTCCGAACACACACAGGGGAGATTCAAAAGAGCTATGTGGTTTAAGAATTCTTTCCTGAAGAACAGTGAGACAACAACGAAGATCCAACCATGCTCTAGAGAATCTTGCTCCGCAAATTTAACTTCTTGAGGGGTGTTAAAGTGGAATTGGCAGCGTCATTCCAAACGCCATGGGTAAACACAGTGTGAAACCTCACGTCAATCTGTCACTAAAATGGGAGAAAGTGGAAAGCATTTGTAACTCATTTTTTCATACTTCCCCACATCTAATTTACTATGATGAAATGTACTTTGGTGAGCAATTATTTCAGCAAAGAATGGATAGCAAAATAATTTTTTACAGATAGCAAAATAATTTTCTAATTTTTTAAGTGAGAATATTTGGAAACAACAAAGATCTAGCTTTTAGGTGCATTGTTAGGGTGCGAAATCCTCTGTGAATACAGTTAGAACTCCAAGTAAAGTAGAATAAAAGGTTGCAGCAACTTACAGTGTATGTTATGTAAGGAGTCTTCTGTCCAAATATAGTTCAAGTAACAGGAAAAAATGTTGGAAAAGAAAGCTGCAAACATGTAGCGATTCCTTAAGAAGAAATAAATAGCAGACATTCTGACAACAAATTGTTTCAGAGTAGGAACTACTGAGATGGATGTGTGGGAAAGTAGAAGTAATAATTGTAGAGTGCTCGAGCTGTGTTACATAGCTTAATTTATAAAATTGCTCTGTGTAGTCTTTATTTATATCAATCTGAGTGGGTGGGGGACAATGTGAACATTTTTACAAGGAAAGGAAAAATTATTTTAAAAGCTGCACTGTAAAACATTTTATGTCAGTTTTATGAGATTCATATCTTATCACCTGCCTTTTGCAGATAAGGGAAGCAAAAGATTCTAGCATTTTAGAACAGAAAAGATATTGGGAAAAAGCTGCAGAAGAGGAAAAATTCACAAATGTTTTCTTGTTGATTTTATCATTTCTTATAAAATTTTGATAATTATGCGATGAGGGTATTTTAGTTTTCACTTGAATTTTACAGGTATTGATTTATTCTCCATAAACCCATAATATTTCTACTACTTAAGTATGACCTATGAATGCTATATTTTCATTTTATGTCCAACCAAAAATTGTGCTCATAATTTTAAAATTACATCAAACTTGGTAAAAAGAAAAAAGCTATATTAAGATAAAAGAGAAGTAGAAGACATAAAATTGCAACATAAAATATGCCTCAAGAACCAAAGCTAGAGATTCCATTTTGCCCAGCTATTCCAATTCTTGATATTTTCCTGAAAGAATTAAAGCATCATATGACAGCATTATAGCAGCAGAGTTTGGAATGATTCAATATTGGAAATAGCCCCAAATCCATCAAATTATAAATGGATGAAGGTGTGTTTTCCTTTTTTGCTTATTTGCTTGTTTTACAACGGTGCACTAGTCTGCCATAAAGAAGAAGGCACTGCGAGGTAAATGGATTCACCTTGAGGTCATTCTCGTAAGCTTCAGAGCACAAGACCAAATTGGTCATCAAGGGTGTAAATGTGGATCTCTCAGGCCCATGTTTATTTTTCAGAATATTTCTATTGATGAATTATTAATTATAATTTTATGCATTTCATTATATTAAACAATGGATAATGGAAAATATTGCAAAACTGAAGTATTGTGTTTTTAATACTTATTATTTATAATACAGCACCATTTTTTCAGCATCAGTTGAATTTTAGTATACAAAGTCTAACAAAAAACAACAGGAATTGATTTCTATTTGAGCTACAGTGAAAGTACCAATAACGCTAGACAAAAAATTTCAACTATCAAACCTAAAGCACTCTGCACACATGACAACAGCGCATCAACATAAGTGTACCCCATGTACTGCCAGCACATATCTTCTGTTTTGCTGGCCTTTTAGTAGGACATGCTTGGCATTTCAGTTGTCTTATTATTTAATCAGTAATTTCTTACTACTTTATGCACTGTGTAGCTAACTGGAACATCAAATATTTATAAAATAAACTATTAAATTATTAATATGTATTGTATGCATAGAAAAGAGTTCAATACTCTCACATCCATTGTGTACTTCCTTACAAAACCTAAAGTAAAAATAAAAATCTATGTCAACGGAAGTGTCAATGCAAAGAAAAGTCTACCACAGAAATTAAAGTAATGTTTACTTCAGCTTTCACACCCAAGGTAGTCTTCTTCACACATGGAAACTGCATGATCCACACATAAGTACTGCTTACACTGCTACTATGTGCTTTATTTTTCTGTACTTTCTTATTACTTTTAATAAGAAATAACAATATGATAGTTTCAAAACACGTTAGTAGTACATTCACAATAATTGACACATTGCATATTGTTGTCCTCATAGTAGTTATACAGAGCACAGGGTGTAGACATGATAAATTTTCTAATCGATATTGGTAAGGAAGGAAAAAAAGAAAAAATTTCTTCTCTTTGAACTGAGAGGACTATGTAGTCGTATACATAGTCCAACGTTCCATAATTGCATTGGGTTACCGGTGAAACTGGCAATGTCAGATGCTGTTGATTTAAGCCTTTTACAGCTCACCATACTAATCTAACTCTGTGTTTTATGCCTCATAATTAAACTTTTCTGCTGGGTGATCAAGGGCAAGTTAAAGCAAGACCTGTATAACAAAATCTTTTGTATCTTCCCAGGTCAAATCTCCTCAGGATTAACTTTGGCACCATGTACAGTGCCTTGTAGAACTGTTGTCAGTGCCAGCCATCAGGAAGAGTCATGGTCATTGCTTGACCAACTTACTCTCTGTGAAAGCCTGAGAGAATTTTTTTTCTCTTTATTTTCCTGTACTTTGTAATGGAGTACAGTCAACATTTTCTCCTGTTGTTGTATAGGTCTTTGTGATGCTGTACACGCCTGTTCACTTGTCAGCTCACCAGTGTGTTCTACAATTTATTTGTGCAATTCTCTGGGCAAGAACATTTGTTTTTTCCTCTGTAGCAAATGATCTCTTTGTTTTCTTAAGAGAGTATGAAATAGTATTAAAACAGAAAAATCACAAATGATACAGAATTTCACATAGCAAAACAATATTAACTTCTTAGTGTTTGTTGTAATGGATATTGAACTAGCTGTTCATATTACCAGACATATGCATGTAAAAATGGAAAAAGAAATATCTAAGAAATTAAGAAGAGAAAAAGGTCAAAGAATTGAGAAAAAGAGACAAAAAAAATTAAGCCTAACTGCTCCTTTCCACAGATTAGCATGTAAATGATCTGTCATAAATTCCAAATTCATGCTCTAAGAAATTTCTCTGTGATATTTTGCACTTGCTATTTTCTTCGTAAACTGTCAAATTATGCCCCATGCTTGGGATTGAGCAAAACACATTCTCCAATCTAGTGACATCTTAGTTGTTGCATGACTCCTCAACGACATCTATTGCTCATTCTGTTTTGTTGTTGTTGTTGAAAGTTTATGTCTCAGGCTTCTGTTTTGTCGGGGTTTCCTTATCAATATTTCTACTACATTGGAATGTTGACATCAGCAGTACCTGTCTGCTTTTCTTTGCCATGAATGAGGCCAACCTTTCTGAAATCCAAAGATTGTATTCTCTGTTTTGAAATTGTCAATTTTCATTTGGGATTTCTGCTTTGGTCCTGTGTACAGCTCCTGAAATAGTTGGCTTGTGCTCTCTTAGCAAATGTAGCATCAATTGGGAACCGATGTGTCAACTGTCAAATGTCACATCCTGATTAGTTTAAAAGCACCAATTCTGAGCATAACATCAACGGATTTATTACTATATGAGTAAGGACCTTATAGCTGGTTCAAGGAAAAATGTCTAAACTGAAAGCATAGTAAGCCTTCACATCTATAAAGTTATAAATTTTTATACCATATTATGATCCATCAATTTTCCATACATCTTTTACATTTCTGCATTTACTGTAAGAAATCTATGCTAAGCACAGCAGACCGAAGAATGCTCTGGTTCAACTAATGAGGTGTCATAATAAATGCAGTTTTGAACGTGGTTACTAGTACATGCAGAACCATTGACTTGCATTTCAGCTTCTTCGTATTTCATAACATCTCATGACAATTTCCAACTTTAAAAGTCAGTGCCGGAATTGTTCCCAGTGCCTTTCATCCCTGACAACATCTTCACTATATTTTTTGACCTAGTACCAACGTTGGATAATTCCATGTGGTTGCATGGTCGTTTCACAATATGTCAACTAGTGAAATATATGCTCCCACTGCTGTTTTCTTTTCCAGATGAGTTAAGAGAGTCTACATTCCTTCCATCTGTATTAGTCACTTCCAGCTCCATTTCACTATCAAAGCAACCCTGACTCATCTGGCCAGCCTCAAAGCCATCTTCACCACCATCACTATAATCATCCTCCATCCCACACTCTTGTGTTATGAAGCCACATATTTCACCATAATGGATCATCTTAATCATCCATTCATGAATAACCTGATTGACTTTTTGACCTCCTCCAACACTTGCAAAACTGGTTTATCTTGTGCCACTGTGTTGAATTGGGCTATTTCTACCAGAAAAATCAAAAGAAACTTTTTTTTTCTTTGACAAATGCTCTGTAATATTGAGGCAAACTTGAGCAAAAGCAGTTGGAGCGTAAAGTAGGTACACATTTTGACACTTTTGCACATGTGCACACTCCTTGCCATTTGTCATACCAAGTGTGTAAGCACATAGATCGCTTCCTGTAACCCTCAGGGAAAGACAGTGAGATACACATAACTGACACTAAAATCCAATTTTATAATAAAAAAGTAAGAGATGTGTAGAGGATTTCTAACTAGTGGTCAATTTATTACACCCAGCTGAATTAAGCTAGGTGGTGCTGGGTGCAGGAAGCCCACCTAAGAGTTGTTGCCAGCAGCACAGAAGGCAGAACAGGATAAGCTGTCAAAGCACTGTTAGGTATGCTGTTTAGAGGGGCTGTCGGAGCTGTTGGAAGCGGCTCCTTCTTTTGAGCGGTTTTGCTGGAAGACCTCATCATGTCAGCGATGAACTTTGGAGCAGCTTTGGTCCGCATCTTGAGCATTACTTTTTGGCTATGGGAGGGAGGGGGCAACGGTGCACTGCTCAGCCTCATGAAGAAGTTTGTCACATTGGCTCTCCTGATGGGAACATGGCATTCCTCATCGCCAGAGGAGCTTAGGAACTCCATTGTTGCTGAGGATGGCTATGGTACTTTTGAGGGAGCTCTGATGCTTACCTTGAGCATTGCTTCCTAGCTCCAGTTCAGATCCCTCAGCCTGCTATCACAGATCCTTCATCCCACTAGCACAGACTTCCTAGCATCCACCACTGGCCTTTGGGCCTTTCCAGCACAGAACCATGAAGTACACCTGCACGGGACTCTGCTGTGGGTTGTAGGCCTTCAGCTGGTCTGGTGGGACGCACTGCTATGAGCTCTAGGCTTTCATCTGGCCTCATGCCAGTTATCAGGATCCAGGCCCTCAGATGGAGTATTTAGTCCTTAGTGTGTGTATAAATTGTCTGCACTTGTATATGGCTCTTGGGTGATTCCTTCTAAGCTAACATTACAAAACATGTCCCATACTATGCTGTTCACTTTGCAAAAAGCCCATACCATGACATGATGTGTCGGCTGAATCAAAGCTTTTACCTCCAGGTTAGGTTAAATAAATTGGACACACATGTTTAAATAATTGTTTTGTTTGCTGGTGTGAGAAATAAAAAAGGTAAATAAGGACCAGCTTGTAATAGATATTAGGAAATTAGAAAAAAATGTTCAAGTGGGAAGGGAAATGAAGAGATAGAGTAGGGATATAGGAAGAGAAGGATGAGAAAGGAGACTATAGAAGATAAAAATAGAAACAATGCTTTTGTACAGAGCAGAATAGGGGTGGAAGGGAAGACTGAGCAAAAAAGAAGAATTAAGGCACAGTTACGAATTCGCTATGATGAGTGTGCTTATTATGTCTATTTCAAATGCACCAATAAAATTAATTTTTAAAAGAACATATATTCTAAACTCTTGCTAAAATAATAAATATAAAAAACTTAAGTTTCAACACGAAAACATGACACAAACACAGATGAACCTTTAAGCTGAGGTCCAAGGGTTCAGACTAATGATCAGCTACAACTACCACTGAATTCTTCAAAAAAAAAATCTATATAAATATCTGGTGATTTTTACTCTATGTATAAAAGTGAGCATTTTTTGTTGGGGTTGTTTTGTAGACAAAGTTCATAAAATTGGAAGGAGATAAATTTTCGTGTTTTTGAAGCTGTTTCTGAGTAAAACCACACTCCATTCTCACCTTGTGTGAGCATTTTTGCAATAATTAATATCTTGGTTCATTTTTATTGGCTATATTACTGTATTTTCTTTTAGTATTTGGTGTTGATGATAATAAATCTGATATGGAGATGACATTAGACCGAGAGAGACAGAGACAGAGAGAGACAGAGACAGAGAAACAGAGACAGACAGAGACAGAGAGAGA